>WEIT01009331.1:66092-148658 GCA_013389985.1 Dryoscopus gambensis
ACGCCACACAGATAGAACCCTTGAAATAAGGGTTTGTATTCTCTCTGTGGAATAGTTTATATAAACAGAGAAGATCCATGCAAACTATCTATAAAAGTAGTTCGCGTAAAGGCAGAATTTCTAGGTAAACTACAAAATTACTTTCTATAAAGAGAGAGCAACTATCTATACTATTTAGGGAACTTAAGGATATATATATATATATATATAAAATATCATAAACTATATATAGATTGTATAGAGAGAACTTTCTGAATACTGAATTTAATATCTGAAAATAGAAGGCCTAACCAGGAAAGCTGGTTTAGAAAAAGAACTCAATAGTAAAATACTTTCGTGACACAGCAGCAGGATACATGGAAGTCTGAGACTGCTGGGAGATAAATGTTGATAAAAGCAGTGTGGGCAGGTTGGAATTTTGGAGCGTGGTTCTCACTGGAGCAACACAGGGCAGGTGGGTTTAATCACATCTGCAAGGTCTGAGAGTGTTCTGCGTGCACTGTGCTTCAAAAAGAGCCTGATTATAGAGCTCCTGTGATGGATCTAAATGTCAAAAATCCGTAATTTATGAACTCATCTGTTCAAAGATCCATTCTCCCCCAGATCACGTGCACTGAAGTGACCATAGCCCAGGTAATTCCGCTCGGGTTCTGGCAGATCACTCCTCGGAAGAGCTGAGGAAACAAGTGGTGGCTGCTGCTCTGGCACAGGGAACAGATGTCTGCCATGCACTCCTGCACATCCTAACAGGAAAACTTGGATTTGTCATCAGTGATGGATCATCTCCGTGCTGCTCTCCAAATGCGCCTCTGTCACAGCTTTGTAAGAGTGGCCTTGAAACTTTGAAACCTTTAGCAGGTGAGATAATTCACTGCATGATGGAGTGGCTTTTTTCCCCGAGATGATCTTCTTCCAGCTTTTTTCCCTGAGATGATGATCTTCCAGCTGAAGGAGTAAGAGCTGCCTGTCCTTGCTCCTTCCAGCTCCTTCCAGCTCTCCCACACTGCCTGCACCAGGCCCTGGCACCCTCCCACAAAGAAAATTTCTCCTCACAAAACTTCAGACGCTACAGGACAAACGAAGCCTCTTCTTCCCCTTGTCCATCTCCTTTTCACTCATGCTTTTAAATCCTAGAAAAATTCTACAGTGCCATAAAAGGTAGATAAGAAGGGGAGAAACAAATAAAATACGGATGCAAACCAGAAATGATGATATCACAATGTAATCACATAATCTCAGACTGGTGTGGGTTGAGAGGGACCTGAAAGCTCATCCAGCTCCACTCCCCGGGACACCTTCCCCTGTCCCAGGTTGTTTCGAGCTCCATCCAGACTGGCCTTGGACACTGCCAGGGATCCAGGGGCAGCCACAGCTTCTCAGGGAATTCTATTCCAGGGCCTACCCACCCTCACAAGGAAGAATTTCTTCCCAATATCCCACCTACCCCTGCTCTCTGGCAGTGGGAAGCCGTTCCCCCTTTTCCAGTCACTCTGTCCCTTGTAAATCCTCTCTTTCCATCTTTCTTTCAGTTCCTTCAGGTCCTGGAAGGTCACAGTTAGGTCACTCCAAAGCTTTTCTTCTCCAGGCTAAACAATCCCAACTCTCCCAGCTTTCAGATTTTTAAAAAGTCATTTTGGTGGGTTTGGTGCTGGACATAGGAAAGAGAAAATCCCATGCTCCAAAGATTCCAACTGTACTGGCACAAAATCCAGATGATTTTCTGAGGAGGTTTAGAATCCAGTTGTGGTTACCTAAAGTGACCACTGTAAATCCCAGTCCCCAGCAGGGAACAACATCCATCCCTCTATGCTCTGCAAATGTATTAAGACCCGCAAGCCCAGCTGAATTTCAAAGGATTGGTGAGTGTGCTGCTGGGCTCAGAGTCAAACTGGCTCCCAAAACAGACGACTCAGGACCTTTTTATCTCCAGAGAATTTATGAGCACATAAAATTAAGAGTTGATCCTGCAGCCAACACCCAGCCCTGGATGTGGTTTCATAAACCAGCAGCGCCTTACCCAGTTTCCCACTGCTGAGGAGCCACGAGCAGGGAATTCAGCTCCAGTTTGAGCAGGAATGGTGCATCCCCCGTGTACGGGTGCAGGACCAGAGCTCTGCCTGGCTCTCGCTTTTCCTGCAGACACCAGGCACGAGATCTTGGCTCAGTTCAGGGAAAACTCATTGCCTGTGGTCCAGGGAAGGCTACATTTGTCTCACAGCTGGTCCTCAGTAAAAAACGACCTGGGCAGGAGATGAAATAAAGCCTCTTCTTTATTTCTGCCATCACCAGCTTGCTGGGTTTTGTTGGGTTTTATTTCCTTTTTTCCCGTACTACGCACAGCTTCCATCTCCCAGCCATTAAATTCCAAAGTTAACACCCAGAACTTCAGACTTCCATGAGCAACTCCTTAAACACCTCCCAAAAGCCAGGATTTTATTGACCAGACCAGTATTTAGCTCACGCTCAGCACTGCTAAGCTTCAACAATGCCTTTGTCCTTGCCTGGGCAGCTCAGCGCTCATTAAATCAAGGTCTCCGTAACTAAATAGACCTGGGCTAAGCGTGGATATGAGCTAAATTACTTGAGGAGATAGAAGAAATCCAGGAAAATGCAGATAATTGAACCTAAATCCCACAAGGATGTATTACAGCCCTAAACATTCAGATCCTTCCTCCTCCTTAAAAAAAAAAAAAAGAAAGAAAAAGAAATTGGACATCCGGAGCTGTTCCACTTCTGTATAGATTTTTGTGGTGGGAGAATTTAGAGCTGTATTTAACCCAGCTTTCCCGAGGTCATGAAGCTGCCTTACAATTATTAGGTTGAGGGCGGTGTTTGTTTTTTTAAAGTGGTTTAAATAATCGTAATAAACAGAGGTGGGGATGTTGAACATCCTCTCCAAAGCACTGGCCTGTGTTATAAGGAGCATCCTGCTGCCATCTGGGTGCAGCAGAGAGATTGCAGGGTGTGTTTCCAGTCTGCTTTTATGGAAAACCCAGCTTATATTTGTCCATATTTCCTATATTTCATCCAGCTCTTCCTCGCGGGGTTAAACTGGGGCCATTCCAAACCAAGCAATGAAAAGAGGAGCTTTTTCCCAGGAATTAGAAACTAAGAGCCAGGTGAAAGAATGGGCAGTGTCCGTATCAAAATGTGCATTTTTCAATCAGTCTGGCAATTGCAGAGGGGCACTGGAGGGTTTAACACTAACAAGGCTGAATGGAAGGAGAGAAAAAAATCTCATTTCGGAAGGTCCCATAATATTTTGCCCACTTGCCTCATCCTTCCCTTGGAAATAAGAGGAGAATTTACACAATTTTGCCAAACAAATGCTCTTCAGGCTGTGCAGAAATACTTTCCCTACAGGAGAAAGGGGCCATGCCGGTTTGTACAATGCAATTTTTATTTCACTTATAGTGAAATTCCATACGAACGGGTGGGGCTCCAGGCCCTCCCTGTGGATGTGGCACCTGGGGACGTGGTTTAATGGAACATGGTGGAGCTGCTGGTTGATGGTTGGATTTGATGATCTGAAAGCTCTTTTTCAACCTGAATAATTCCACAATTCTATATTTTCATACACTTAATTGCCCTAAAATTATCCAGAATCAGAGCTGATGCCTAAACATTAGGAAAACATCCTAAAAATGGATTCTATTAGAAGAAAAATAATTCTATAGAATACAATCCAAGCCTCCAGCAATTTCCAGGTGGGAGGACTCCTGACCAAGAAGCTGTATTTAATATTAGCAGGTGGGTGATATTGATTACAAGAGGGGAAAGAAAAGGCTTTTGATAACTTTTATGAGGTTTTTAATCCCTGTAGGTTTTTTTGCCTCGAGTCAAAATATGTCATTTTTAAATGTACATACGGACAAAAAAAAATCAGGGTGGAATTTAAACTAAATAAAATCTCAAATTGTGGAGCAATAATTCAGGTGAAGAAGGAAAATTTTCAGCTAAAACCAGCTGCCCTTTCCCTCCAGCCAGAGCTTTCCATGCCCATGGAGTTTCAGATCAGCTGGAGCCCTTTGAAAGCTCTTCCCCCACAATTACAGATTTGAGGCACTGTCCATGTCCAGAGAGATCCACGGCAGGCTCCTGCTATCATTTTTGTATTATTCCAGTGATTGTGCAACTATTTTTAGTGTCAAATCTTGTCACAGTCGCTCACCTGCGGGAAGAAAATGAACTAAATGCAGTACAACCTAGATAGGGTAAAAAGTGCCCATTTTTGGAGTTGTGGGTGATCCCAAAATAACCTTTTTCAAATATATAATGGAATTTATTTTCCATATTTGGAAGGCAATAAAAAAAGAGGCTAAGCCAGATTTGTAGACTTTTCCCAAAAGTTCCCTTTTGTATTATAATTAAGTCTGAGGTGCTACGTAATACAAGGATTTATTAATTTTATTTTAGAGATTTAGAACATCAGGACTTCTGCCAACTTTAAAAGAAGCTATAACAGCATTTCCTGGGACAGAAAAGATGACAAGTCTGTGGGTTTGACTATTTAGCACCTGGTTTACATTCGGAATTATTCTGAAGTAATTCTATTTGGGGATTAGAATACAGACAGCACCATTTTATGGGAAATTTCCCAACAATTAAATATCACCTGTACTTTACAGTAACCCCAAATATCCAAAGATAATGCCCATAGAAATTCAGAGGAATGCCCAGCTGAACCCTGACAAAGAGGAGCAGGAGAGGCCGTGCCATTTGATTTTCTAATCTCGTTCTCTCTTTCTGACAGCCAATTCAGCTCCTTTTTTTCCTGATAAAGGTGCTCAAGACTTTTTCTTCGCCAGCTCTCTCCCCTCTGACCCAATTCTTTTATCTGCAGGAGCAGCTTTCCATCACTGCTGACTTCCCTGGTCATGCATGTGTATCTTCTATTTTATTTTGTGACTCCTCACTAAATTCTCTCTCCTCCTGAATCTACTACTTGAGCAAGGCTTGATTTTAATTCCCTGAAATCCACCAGCTACGTTCAAACACAGGCCTGGAAAAGAGTCATAAAACTCAGGGAAAACAAACCAAATATTCCTCTTGACATCTTGGACCCGTCCTGTCTCCACAAGCAAACAATTCACGTCTCAACCCTTCAGCTTTATCTCTAGCCCAGGGTGGAGACTCGAGTTTATTCCCTTGTCCATCAATCATGATTTCCACAGACACGCTCGGGCCTGGCAATTTGCGTCCTTTGGAGTCAAGGACTTGTAGTAATCACTGAACAGAATCCTTCCATAAAAAAACCTGACAACAAAAACCGACAAATATTTCTGCAGAACAAAAGAAAGTCAGGGCAAAGGTACCATCAAAACAAACCTCCCTTAGAAGATATTTATTCATGGGAACCATTTAAATTGAATTTCTTGTAGGCTCTTCAAATAACAGCTTCTGAATTTGTTTCCTTGTTGGACAGGGGCTGTGAAGTCCCTCGGTTTTGTTGCTTTCTGTAAAAGAAGGAAATTTATTTTAACCTCTTGGCCTTGCAGATCTGGTCAAGCAGCGTCAAAAGTGAGGGACAAAAGTCCTTGATTTTTTCATATGCCAACTAATTTTTCCGTGATGTCCAATGTTATTCAAAGTCCCCATTTCTTATCAGTATTCCTGCTCAGATCCCTTTTGATTGTAATTACATCATTAATTGCAATAAAGGTGGATAGCGAACTGCAGTGGTATCATCCCAAAGAAATCCTTCAAATTAGGCTTGAAACAAATTCCCTCTTTTTAATTATGAAGGGATTTACCGGGAGTTCAGAATCTCTTTACCCATTTTATTTCAAACCTGATCAGAATAAGACTTAATCCTTCAAAAATTATGCTGAAAGCTGGCATCTGCTGTGATTTTGAATGTGCTTTATCAAAGAACAAACCCAGAACTATAATGAAATTGCAAATGTAACAACTCTGGAATTATTCCTAATGCTTCATGGTGCTTACCAAGCTCGAGCAAAGACAAACAGATGTTTCCCCACAACTGGAATTTAATCAACAGCCTGACAGTGAACATTTTGTAGCGTTTCCTTGTGCTTATTAATGATTTATACAAAATTTCTCCATTCTCCTGGCTCGGTTTTTGCTGCTTTGGGAGTTGTCTCTAGGGATGCTTCAAGGACAAAAGTTCTTGTCCAATTCAGGAGCAACCTCCACGAAACTGAATTCCCTTGGCCCATCCATTGGCTCCCCTTCCAGGCCATCCATCCTTTGCTGGCGATCCCAACATGCTGCTGGTCAAAGGCAAACATTCCAAGTTTCGTCAAGTGGATCCAACTGATCAGCTTGGGAGACTTTGCAAGGAAGAAAAATGGCCTTTTTTTCCTTTTAAGGTTCATCACCTCAAAAAGAAATACTCCATTTCAGAGCCTGAAATCTACGTTTGCACCAAATTCAAAGTAAGAAGCTTTTTATGGGGTTTCTTTAAGGATAAAAAGACACACAATGTTTCTCTGTAGCCTCCCAATCATTTGAATCTTATCTCCCCCATCCCAGTATGAAAAGACTTCCCAAGTGAATGACGAGCAGATGGCAGACCATTCTCCCAGCTGGAGATCCCCGGATTTGATTTGTCACTCGCTGAACACTGGCACCAAAGCACTTCTGTGCCCCAGTGAATAACCTGGGCAGTCTGGATATTCTCTGGTGGTGCTTGGGCAACAGCTACTGGTAAACAGAAGAGGGGCTTAGATCAAGCAGTCGCTTCTTTTTTCGTTGTTTTTTGGTTTTTTTAGTCATCAATGACTTTACCTCTTTGATGCTGCTGTCTCCAAGCTGTGTTGTGGTGCCCAGCTCCACTCCGCCTGGCATATTTTTGTTGGACACAGCCAGGTGTGTGTCCCCCCTGTCCTGGCTGCCCCCAGGCCCACAGCCCTGTTAGACACACTGATGGTGAATGGCTGCTGAGCCAAAACCTCCAAATTTTCTCCATTTTCAGCATTTACTGATGTTTATTTAGTCCACGGTAGTTGTACTCGTGGAATGACACAGACTGGACATTAGCGGGGTGGTTTGGAGACAATCCTGCACCTCACAGAGATGATGCTTTGGCAGGAGCTGCCTCTCAGCTATATGACCTAAAAGACTCCCACGTGGATCTCCAGTTGGTAGAAACCACTTTTTCCCATTTCAAACACCATTTTTAACTCCATTTTCCCTGTTGTTGTGGTTTGAGCACCCACGAGAGTCGCTCGCTCACCCTCCCCTACCACAGCTGGGCAAAAGGAGGGAAAAGAGGAAAGGGTTAACAGAGGCTTCATGGGTGAGATAAGGAGAGCGGGAGAAATATTTCGAGGGCAGAACAGGCTCAACCTTAGTTGCTAAGTAAAATTTATTACTAACAGAATCAGAGGAGGGTAATGAGAAGTAAAATAAGCCCTTAAAACACCTTCCCCCCACCCCAGGCCCTCCCTCCTTCCCACCGACAGCACAGGGAGGCCGGGCAGGGGGGCTTTGGTCAGTCCAGCACCAGGATTTTCTTCCGCTGCTCCAGGAGAGGAGTCCTTCCCTGTGAGGCCGTGGGGTCCCTCCCACGGGAGACAGCTCTCCGGGAACTTCCCAGCGTGGGTCCCCTCTCACGGGCAGCAGCCAAACCGCACCTGCTGCGGCGTGAGCCCCTCCCACGGGCACACAGCCCTCCCAAAACTGCTGCGCTGGGCCTCTCTCTCCCCATGGGGTGCAGCCCTCCAAGGCCAGGCTGCTCCAGCCTGGAAGCAGGGTNCCACTATGTTGTTCTCCCTCACATGTTCTCACCTCCTCCTCTTCTCTGGCTAGCAGCAAAAACTGCTGACTGTGTGTTGATTATTTTTCTTAAATATGTCATCGCAGAAGCGTTACCAGCCTCTCTCACTGGCCCAGTTCTGGCCAGCAGCATGTCCATCTTCAGAGCCATCAGCCACTGGCTCTGCCGGACATGGTGGGAAGCTTTCAGCAGCTTCTCACAGGAGCCACCTTTGCAGCCACCCTGCTACCCAAAACCAGGCCATGCCAAACCAGTACAGCTGTCCATTATCCCTGTTCCGTGAGGAAATGTCTGAAACCGACAGACTGTGGGTCAAGAACCTACTTCTGTTCTCCCTCACGAAATCGGGGTCATAAAATCATGGAATATCCTGAGCTGCGAGGGACCCACAAAGATCATCTAAATCCAGCTCCTGGCCCTGCACAGGACAGCCCCAAGAATCCCAGCCTGTGCCTGAGGGCATTGTCCAAACACTTCCTGAACTCCCATTCTCAGTGCAGAGCTGCCCATTTATCGCCAGCTGAAATGACCTGATGAAAGTGAAGTTAATGCACAGCGAGATTTATCTGAAACTCTTTGTGTATCAAGATAAGAAATCTAGAAGCCATCAAGACACCAGGAACTCTGAACTCACAGCCTGTGCATGGTGGAACTATTGTTCCATCCCATATTTTATGCCATTTCAAAGCTCCTGGGATGCCAAAATTAACAATTTTTTGTAAGTAACTTCTCAAGCAGCACAGTTTGGGGTTTTGAGGTTGGGGGTCATGAGAATTACCTTTTTTTTCCCCCAGATTGTTCCCCTCTGTCCAGCTTAGCAAAAAGATTAGTGGGGTCATTGTCACAAGTGCTCGACTCTGAGCAAAAACTTTGCAAATCCTTGACACAGTATTAATCACTTATCCAGGCTTTTCTGCTATCAGACCAGATGTCTAAAGCACGGAATCCATGCGGGGAGCACTTAGAAGTTTGTATTGTTTCCACCGCCTGAGGGGCAGATATTTAAATTTTCTTAATATTGAGCCAACTCCGTTCTTATCACAGTTACACAAAACCACCACATCATTCACTAGACGTTGTCTGATCTAATTAATTCCATATAAAGGCAAATTCTACTTTAAAAAAAAATAAAAATCTATACTTAATAGATCGCCAAATGGCTACAAACCACATTAGGCTGAACGAATCCGATCCCATCTGTGATAGGAGGCATGAGGAATAATACAACCTGGATGCAGAGCATATTGAGCAGAACAAACCCCACCCCAGAACAGATTTATAGTCTCTAATCCACACAAAAATCTGCTGAAACAGATCAGCTCTGTCACATAACACCACTTTCATCTGGTGTCCAGGAGCCCTGCACCGCTTGGGCTCATTTAGCAGATCAGTTCTGCGCTATTCCTGATTTCATGCAGGGATGATTAGGGATGAAAAATATCACAGACAGTTAGCAACGGCAAGAAATAAATAAATAAATAAGCTTTGCTCCGTTTGGCTTTACCTGTTTGCTCCAGAATTTTAAAACCAACATGATTGAATTAGTCATGGACGATAATTGTTTTCTGGAAAAAAAAGGGAAAAAAGTCCTCTGTGAGAACTTTGGGGGTTTAGATTTTAGAAGTATTCCAAGACAGGAAAGTAAATTAAGCTTTAAGAGGCTGTTAGGGACCCACTGTCAGGAGATGTCACATCCACACTAAAATTAGTTTCTATTGAGACTTTTTTTGTTGAGAATGCTCCAAAGCTGCAAGTGGAGCAGTGGGGAGATGAAGTGCATTAATCAAACAGGATTTGGCACAATTACCTAAGCCACTTAAGGTATTTTTTATATATTCTATTGCAGCCAAAGCACCAGAGATTCTCATCAGATGGAGTAAACAGCTGTTGGGTTGAGGATTATGGACTGTATTTTCTAAATTTACAGCACTCAGACACCAGTGTGAGTCACCAAGGCTTGACTTTGAGCTTAAATCAAAGCCTCACCTGCCCCCAAAAATCAACACAGAGCCCCCCTAATGAATGGTGCCGGTGTTAGTGCCCAAAGAGCTCCTGCTAAACCCCACAGCAGAGAGCAGCTGGACAGGGAGGCAAAAATAGACACAGCATCATGTTTTCTTTGCATTCTGCATGTTAATAAACAGCAGAGGAAGTTTATTCTGAATATTTGGAACTGGATGTGCTGACTGGATGTGAGCAAAGGAGGCTGAGGGTGGGTGAGCATCTAAAACTGCCTGGAAGGAGGCTGGAGCTAAGTGGGGTCAGGCTCTTCTCCCAAGGAACGAGGGACAGGATGAGGCGAAATGGCCTCAAGTTGCGCAAGGGGAGGTTCAGTTGGGATATTTGGACAAAACTCTTCACCAAAAGGGTTGCCCTGCCCTGGAACAGGGCAGCGGTCGAGTCCCCACCCCTGGAGGGATTTAAAAGCCGTGTGGATGTGGCACTCTGCTCTCTCAGCCTTTCTGGCTGTTTGCATATTTTGGAGTCAGAGCTTCACAGCTCCCACAGTTAAATGTAAATAACACCTGCTATTATTGTAACTGCTTTCTTATATTTACGTTCCTTTTCCATGAGGAGAAAAGGTTGATGGACTCTTTAGTCCAGCCAATATGAAGGAGAGGTGTCATCCTCACCTTCCAATCAACTGTAATAATAAGAAATCTATAAATACTGGAGAAATTAAAAGTCTGGGTCATTCCCCTTGAAAACTCTCTCCTGTCTACATGTGATCTTTTCTGTGTCCACTAGCGACATGGATGTGGCACCTGGGGACCGGGGTCACGGGTGGGTTGGACTCGATCTTAGAAGGCTTTTCCAACCTAAATGATACCGGGATTCTCCGTAAGATACCAGGATTCTCCTCAAGATAATGGGATAGATTTGTTGTATCACAGAACCTTGGATTCACCCCCAGCTCATACTTAAAGCCCTCCCAGCTTCAGGACCCTGCATCGCCCCAGCCCTGATAACAACGTGGAATAAAATATTCGTCACAGCCTGGGCCCATTGTATCAGAAGTTTCCAGTGCGAAGCAAACTGCAATATTTACAATAGTTCTCAAATCTGGATCTTTGGAATCCTTCTGCCTTGCTGTTTAATCGGAACATTTCAGAGAGGAGAAAATCAGAAGCCTCTAAGGTCTCATGCCTGTGTAGTTTCATTTATTTAAAAATTAATCATAGGCTGAAGGAAAGAACAGTAGTCCATTCCCACAAGAACTGACTTCAATTCTGCTGCCTTAAAATTGCTTTGTTGCAATCTGTCCTTTTAATAAAATATTCACAGTGATTTAAGTGTGACTGATGGCAGTAAGAGAGATTTATTATTATTATTATTATTATTATTGTTTCATTGTTATCAAATTAAAGGCCATTTGGAGACAGAAAAATTCTTATACAGCTGTGGTACTGCAGTTTTTGTGTGTTTATTTAGAAAATGCAAGCTATAAACTCTGGGACCAGAGCATTTGAATTTATTTAATATATATTCTCCCCAAACTATTAATAACAAGCCCTGTAAACAGTAAAGATCACTGAACAAAGAAATATTTTTCAGCTGCTTTTGTGCACAGGGACATTGTTTTTGATGGAAACCCTTCAGAGATGTCTTCCATGAGAACAAAAGTCCTGCTATGTGCGAAGATGCTGCTCCTGTGCTTGGCAGCATCATTCCATCCCGGATTCACGTCCGAGTGACTCAGAGGGGAGCTGACGTGGAAACCTTCTCCCCAAACGTGTGCTCTGAGAACTGCAGTGCACAAAAATATCTCCTACGGATATATTTTGGGTAGGATGGAAGGATGTGCTCCATCCCCCCTCGCCCCGCCTCAGTTTTCAATTTTTTAAGCCATCCTAGAGAATATAAAAAGCAAGAAATTCCAAAATTCTGTCAGCTTCACCAGGGAAAAATAAACCTGAAGGATTTCAAATGTCCCCTCCCAGCTCCTGAAGCTATAGAGACCCACTGAAATCTTTGTTGCCTTAAGAAACTTTCTGCTTTTCACGACTGTGAGGAAAAACTGGGAAGCATGTGTTGAAAAACAGCTGCAGAGACATTGTCTGGATCCTTAAAAACAGGAAACGTCTCAGAATTATAAATATAAGCCAAGTTCTTGAGTCTGACCTACCTAAAGCTTCGGCTTGGAGAATATCAGGGTACAAGTGGCAGCAAAATTAAGTGTTCTCCAAGAGAGATTCAGGAACAGCAGCCGAACCCTGCTGTTATCCCGAGGAGGAATAAGAGAAGGTCATGACAAACCCTGATGGAGCTGCAGAGGGGCCTCGCCCAGTTCCAGGCAGCAAAAATCTGCCCAAAATTGGAAATATGTGTGATTCAAAGACGTAGCATCACATAATACCACGAAAGTTTTTAAATCCAAAATGTCTTTCTTTTTTCCAAAGGAACATCAACGCCCCAGTCCATCATTTTGATAAAAATTCACTCCCAGTAGGTTCTTCTGTGCTTCTCTACACACGTGGTCAGGCATAAGGTGGACTTACCCCAATCTCTTCAGATGGCCTTGTAATACAAGCAGGAGATCACTGAAACCTGAATTAAGTTATAACAATTACGTAATTAGAAATTGGAATTAATAGCTCTTAATTGCGCTCAAAGGCAGAAGAGCTGAAATCAGAAACTTCTGAAGCATTTCTTCTACAGATACCAAGTGCATTACACTTCGTGGGTTTATTTTTCCATGCCTAGTCAAAATGCTGGATCAGGAGTAATAAATAATGAGGTCTTCCAAGAAACCTAAAATTCTCTGTCCTCGCTAAATAAAGGTGGGCAACACCCATTGCTCAAGTAACTTGAATAACAGGTGAAAGAAAAATCGCAATTATATTTTTTAGAAGTATCTCATAAAGGTGCCCAGAACCAGAAGTCAGGAGCCCTAAAATGAGCCCTAGAAATGATGTCACCACCTAACAGACAATTCAAATATGAAACACTCACATGATGAGCTCTCAGTGTGCAGTGAAACAAATTTCTGGAGACATTTACTAAAGAATATTTTGAAGAACATTTTCATGTGTGAGCAACATGCTGTTGGAAGAAATTATTGATGCAAGCCAGGCTGCAAGACTGACATATTATTATTAAACAAAAAGTTGCCGTCAAAATAAATGTATTAAACCCTCTTGAAATGCAAGAACAGCGTGTGCAGATCAGATGGGCCCATAAAACCCATTTATAAATCAGCAGCAAGGGATGAAATGGGAATTCTATCTTGTTCTAACAAATTGTGATCAATCCCTGAACGTGCAAACACAACCTGCTTCAAGCCAGGAAGCTGGAATGAATTAGGAGAGTTGGAACCTTGAGAATAAAAAGCTTCTCTTTATCTTCCCACATTGTGGAGAAATGAATTAGGCATTGATAAGAGCGGTCTTGAGATCCAAATAAATTCACGTGGCATCTGCTGCGAGAGTGAAATGGATGTTGCTCCTTCCTCAAATGTCAATTTTTAAACAAAATGTTCAATTATACACCAGAAAGAATTGTAAACCAGAGCTTAAGGTGACCTTACCCTTCCTGATCTGCTGAACTGGATAAGGAAAAAAACCCATTTAAGCAATGTACAATTGCATTAAGAGGAGGTGTGGATAACTGCAATCCCCAAGAGGCAAGCGGCACACACACAGATGCGAAATAATTCCAAATAGACCCTTCAGTGCCTGAAATAAGCAGTAATCCCTGATTTCTGCTGAGGGGTAGATTACTTACCATGACCCATGAGTGACTTTGGGGTTATTTGTAGCTATTGAATCCAAAGAACAATTAACTTACACTGCACTTAAAGTGATTCATTGTTTTTAATTCATTTCATTTGTCAAAAAAGCTGGGGCATGGCGTTAAGGAGCTTTTTATATCCTCCTATGTGAAATATCTTCCACTTGTCTTGACTTTCCTTTTCTTTCTTGCTTTGTTTCTGTCATTGGGGATTGTGGGCATGAGATCCAGGGAGCTTTGAATCCTAATAAAACGTTGCACTTCCAAGCTGACATCCTACTTTATACAGCAAAATATAAACAACTATGAGTGCTGATTAGGTATATCTTAGAGTGATTGTGAGTCAAACTCATGTCAGAAATGAGAGGGTAGATTGGATATTAGATGGGATATAGGGAAGGAATTGTTCCCTGAGAGGGCGGGCAGGCCCTGGCACAGGGTGCCCAGAGCAGCTGTGGCTGCCCCTGGATCCCTGGCAGTGCCCAAGGCCAGGCTGGATGGGGCTGGGAGCAGCCTGGGACAGTGGGAGGTGTCCCTGCCATGGGACATGCCATCCAAACCCTTCTATGATTCTATGAAAATTCTGCTTTTACTACTTTTGTTTAAGTTTGGATTATGTGTTGATATTTTCCCCAGTTATTTCTGCATAGGAAGGCTGAAGTGTTCAACAAAGTCACGGTTAAAATAACTAATGACTGACTCTTCAAATACTTCCAACTTCAGAGAAAAGCACTAAGGGAGAGGGAGGAAGCTCTGCTGGCTTTTTGGATTTCAGTCCTAGCTACAACATCCTCTTTTCTTTGCTTGTTGAACAAGATCATCTCTTCCTTTCCCCATCCCGAGGGCTCCCTCCCCAGCAGGACCCAGAGCCACAATCAAGGTTTCCAGGCACTGATACAGCAACCCCAGACTCATTAGCCTGAAGATTTCATCTCTGCAGCAGCACAGAAGAGAGCAGCTATGTCTGCCTTTATTTTTGTTTTCTCATCCCACCATCTTTTCATTCCAGACTTGTCAAGACAACTTGTCACTTCCTTCCTTTCAGTTCCTTGGGACACGACAACTGACACATGGTAAATTATGGAAAACCTAAATACAAATATTATCCTACAACAGCAGAACACTCACATTTCTGGAGCTCTCAAGATTCTATTGTTTTTGGTTTTTTTTTTCTTTTTTCTTTTTGAGATAAAGGTCAACTCTGAACTTAAAGATACATCCCAGGTGGACAAAAATGATATTTAAAAATAAAAAAACACTACTAGATGAGCATGAACCTACATGCCTAAAACTGCCCAGTGTGAATCTGGTCTTGTTTATAAAATACATTTATGAAAAGATGTGGCAAACCCCCCTCTCCTTAACAACAAATTACTCAAGAAACTTTAGGTACTAATTACTTTTGCTGATGTGAGTGTTAATTACAGGTTTTATAGATCCCAGAACGGCTCTGTGAATAGTGCAAGGAACCAGCGGGGCTGTGCTCACCATGCTCATGGAAATAAAGACAACAGATAAAAATAGAACCTTCTGCTAATGGAGAAATCCTCGCTCTCCCATTTCCCCAGGAAAGGAACTTTCCAAATAAACACCCTCAGAACATCAACAGCTACCCAACATTATCTTCATTACACTCCTTACTCTGCAAATGCAAAGTCAGTGTATTTAATTATAAACATTTAGCCTATCAGACTGTTGCTCAATTAAATATTTGGAAAAAAAATTAAATATTCAGTTAAAGCTGAACTTGTTGTTTTATTCCCTTCCCACTGCATGATAAAATGCATTTTATAATTACACCACAACTGTAATTTTCCTGCGCTTTCCCAGAACACCATTAGGAATTTATCCATGGGTATGACACGAGGATTTTTCTATCAAAACAAAATATCAAACTCCACCAGCCCTTCTCATAGAAAAAAGGGGATTCTTCAGAGGAGTGGTGGGAAGAAAACAAATAACAAATACTTTTGAGAGCCTGTTTCTCAACTTTTCCCTCTTTTTTTACGGGACACACACCCCAGACCTTTCTTTCTATGCTCCAACCTCCTGGTGGGGTTGGGCACAAAGGACACTGCAAACAGCCCAGCACAACACCTTCATCTGCCTGCAGTGGCTGTTTGTCTGTGCCATGGGCAGGGATTGTTCCCTTTCAAACATCATTCACTACCAGCCAGATTGATTTCACAATGTCAACTCAAAAAAAAAAAAAAAAAATAGCCAAAGCATGAAGAAAAGAAAAAAAGAAAGGAAAAAAAAAATCTGTCTTATGTTGTTTCTTTGAATATTGGCCACACTGGCCCGAAATTTCGTTTTTCTGCCTTACTTCAGAGGCTCCACTGATGGCAAAGGTCACAGGAACAGGAGAGAAAAATAAATAGTATTTTCTGCTGTTTTCTTGGTGTTGAAAAATCTTTTCTTGCCTATGAACACAGAGGATGGGCAAGGCCTTGATTATAATCTCTCAATGTCTGAGTCTCTGCTTCAATTAAAAGGTGTTTGGGTGCTGTTCTCAAAGGCACAAAAGCATTTAAGGTATCCAAGTCTTCCTGGAAATTAATGGGAAGAGGGGGCTCCCCATGTTTTTGTAGCTTTGTTAGAGCTTTCCTCATCTGCCTTGATTTCCGTAGTGAAACCAAAACCAACCCAGATCATAAAAGGTGGGAACAGCTTTATTTGCTGACAGCCCCAGACATTTATCTTGGGATAAGGATTGTAGTTGGTTAGAATGAAAAAGATTTGTTTTAGGAGAATGCAGAGAATAGGTTGCTTTCCAGAACCATAATTAAAGAATCATGGATTCACTAAGGTTGGAAAAAGACCTCCAAGGTCATCAAGTAAAACCTTCAACTGAATACCATCATGGCCTCTATGACTTAATAATTAGTAACATTAGGAATTCCAATGTAAACATGTGTTATGTGATGGCTTTAACTTGTTTAAATCGGGTGAACAGTGCTAAACATCCACAATCAGACTCCAACTTCCAAGTAAGATTGAACTTAAGGAAGATTTAATCTTCAATTTTAAAGAAGCGTTAACAACGCTTTTCCCCTAAACTGTAGAAATGCCCAAATCCCTCCAACTTGATACGAATGAAAGAGGAAGTGAAAACTCCTCACAGACCTGCTGGTGAGTTTTGCCTCATTTTTCTGACGTCACTGTAATCACGTGCTTCATTTAATGAAGATATTTCAGCAAACAGCAGCCCGAGGAGCACAAATGTTGCCGCCACTTTTTCCCGTGAGAACCATCCCAAGTGTTCCCCACAGCTATGGCTGCAGAACCAAGGTAGAAAAAAGAGGTCGTGATTCTTCAAGCCTTTTATTTTAACCAGTGAGTTTCAGCCTCAAAGACCAATTTTTATAATTTCTTGGTTGGTCCATCATTCTCCAGTGTTTCGGCTCTTGGAAGGAGGTGATGGGTTTGTTTTGTGTCGGTTGAGCCTCCACGTGATGTCAGATGATTCCTGCTCATGCAGGAATCCACAAGTCCACTCCAGCCAGGGGCAGGTTCATTCCCAAAGATCTCACAGCCCCCAGGTCAGAGGAGCTGAAGAGGAGATGCAGGTTTTGGGGATGTTTGGCCATCTCATATCCCCCTCATGCTCAAAATGTGTTTTAAAAGATCTTTACAACATCCTTACAGTGACTGCCCTGCCCACCTTTTCTCATCTTTTCCATCCTTCATCCACCAATCCCTTCTCAGCAAACCACAAAAGATAGAAGAAAAAAACCATGGAACCACTCTAAACCCCTGCCAAGATATTTTTCCCTCGCAAATTGCTTTGCATAAAGAACTGACAGCAAGAGGCTGTGGGTTCGGTGCACTACCCACGGTGTGCAGGATCACAACTATAACTGGAGGGCTTCATCCCATTCTCAGGGAATGTTGGGATGTCCTGAGTTCTCAGAGAGGGGGGATGATGCCGAAAAACTTGTTGGTTCAGTTCCCAATCCGCTGAGCTTTTGGAAGAACATAAATGTCAGCGAGGGGCAGCATTGCCCACAAGGAAAATACAGGCAAGAGCAGTGCAGAAATTGAGATTATTTCCTTGTTCGTATCGAAGAAGTGCTTAAAAATGAACTCATTCGAGGCTCTGAATTGTGCATAAACTGATCAAAGTTCCCTTGTACATTGAGCTAATCTGCCAAGCAAAGGTCCAGAGTCTCTCTCCTGCGATGGGCCGGATTTCCAACTCCCTGAGATGAGCATTCCGGGGCAAAGCTCTGCAGGGATGGCAAACATCAAACCCCTTGGAAAAAAAGTTAAAAGCAAAGTCTCTTTACCTCGCTGAGTGCCACACACCATCTCTGCTAATCCTTTACCAAAGTGAAATCTTTAGAAGCCAAATTATAAATTAGCAGAACACAGCAATTTATTGTCTTATTATCAAAAAGTAATGGCAGGATAAAAAAAAAATAATAAATTTTGAGAGGGCTCTTTTCTGTGTCGGACTTGCCAATTTTGCAAAACTGTAATTTCCCTTGTGGAAAATCTATTTTATTGTGAAAATACTACTATATGTGTTGGCTGCTTTTCCAGGAATTATATCCAGAATTTTGCATGAAATGCTGTCATTTTGCAGAAGCAACAGTCCCCAGTGGTGAATCAAACCTGATGGAGACTCTCCCTCTATTAACACCACTCACCTGAACGATTTAATAAGTTAATTATGGAGGTGAATTATTTAAAATAATGACATATTACAGTCTAGTTACTCCTATAGAGAGAGGTTTTATCTAAACCCAAGGATTTTAAAACTTCTAAATATGTAAAGAAACCATCTGACCCAGAAAATCCCTACACTGCCCATAAATGTATAAACTTTTAAGGCCACTCAAGTTTTCTTTCTAAGCACTTGTCTTTATTTCAGGGTTGCTTTTCTCTGCGAAAGAGGAATGTGAAGTTCACTTGGAGAAAATATCTCTCCTGGGGGTATTCTATAATGAATGACTTGGCTTCTCTCTGCAAGTGCTTGTACTATTTTGAGAAATGGAGACGTATTGGGGTGGTTACCAGCAGTTCCTTTTGTTGTAATTTCTGAAATGAAGCTTCTCAAGTTTCAGGGAATAATTGATTTTTTTAAAAATAGCTTTCCTGTAGCTATACAACCCATTTTATTCTGGCTTTTTTGGTCTTTTTTTTTCTTTTTGTTCCTTTTTTCCCTCCTCTCAGATGCTTAATTATCTTTTGTAATAATACACAAAATCAAATTACACAGCTGCTAGATAGGTGATTTCCTGGTATCCATCAGCAGTCACAAAAGAAAAGAATGTTTTTATGATTTTGTTGCAGACACTCCAGTCATCTTTTTCTCCATTATCTTATTATTAAAAACCGTGCTTTCAACTAGAGTGCTAAAACAATGCAAAAATCTGAGTTTTACATGGCGTAAAATATTAGCTCAGGATTAAAACTTTGTCTGCATTACCTCCCTTTGTGACCAGGTCCTTCCCAGGCCTCAGTGCTGCAATGCATATGAATATAAATAATATTCCTCTGGAGCACAGGAGGCTTCAGAGTGACGTGATAAAACCTCCAGACATCAAACCCGTCATTTTGTGTCTTCACTTCACATCTTCAGGCTGATGTTGATGGATGATGCTGTACACACCGATGAGCTCTTCAGTCTCTAATCTCAATGATATCAGTGCAAATAATGCATTCACAGCAGTCAGCACCTCCCAGAATTCTTCCCTTTCAATAAACAGATGCGAAAAAACCCCACCAAGCACAACCTTAAGGAAATACGGGCCCTGTTTTTGTGGGCGTTCTGAGCAGGAGACAGAAGCGGTTGTAGCAACCTGCCCAGCTCCCTCCTCTCTGCCCATCCTTGTCCCTCCCCAGGAAGGGGTTTTAATCAGCATCTCCCACTCGGGAATTAGCGCTGGTTTGAAATGCCCAACTCATCCCGCAGGGGGCTGTCCCTGGGTGCCACCAGAGGGGTCACAACGTGGGGCTGTGGCTCCCTGAACGACACAAAACCAGAGAGAACCATTCCTAAAGAAACTGGGAATTTACACAGTAAGCACGGAGTCATCAAGGTTGGAAAGGAGCTCAAAGGTCATTGAGTCCAACCTGAACGTCCCCCAAGCGCCGCATCCACACGGCTTTGAGAGCCCTCCAGGAGTGGGGACGCCACCAGTGCCCTGGGCAGCTCTGCCAAAGCTCCACGTTCCTTCCCATGAAGCCAATTTCCCCAATATCCGATCTAAACCTCCCCTGGCTACACAGACAAATGTTTATTCTCAGTAGTCCACACGCATGGATAATAAACACACAGGAAAATCTCTACCACGGTGCTCGGCCTTTGAAACGAAGCACTGCAGTAGAACCTCCCCAGGTGAGCCAAATCCCAAACATGAGGATGCAAATTGACACAGCCACGCCACAAACTCTTCAAATGGAAGCACAGCTGATGACCTAAATCCCCCTGGACTACCAGAGGCAGATTTTTGGTAATATTCCTGCCATCAGTTCTATTGTTTCTCCCTATAATGCGCTGACCTAGATCTGTTGGTGTAATTTTTCAGCTTCTAATACTGCTAATATTGCTTTTAGACAGTGGTTTCAGGGCCCTTTTGAGATGAGTTCTTCAAAGCTGGAGCTTAATCCATTCTTTATTAGCTTCGGTAAAGTGATTACTTCTTCAGGGCTGGATGGAAGTGCTTAAAGGAGGCGAGCATTCTGCTCCCAAACATCACTGCTCCACTTCCAGAGCATTCGCTGGAATTTGAACGCTTTAGGCTTGACTGATGGGGACATAAAACAAGAGAAGACACCGACAGAAAAGTTTCACATGGTAAATGTGTTGACACGGTGACATTTTTTTAACGAAACCCTGGGATGTGACAGGTGCTCAGGGACTGATGGCCCGTGACGGGCGAGCTGGAGGTCACCGGAGCCGCTGCTGCTGCTGGGGTGTCATTTTATTGTTTAGTTCCAAATGAAAAATCGCTCTCTGCGTGCAGTTTATGGGAGCCCTGGTGCAAGGAGGAAAAGCCACATCCCAGTTTGCCTCCCCGTGCTCCTTCCACAGCACACAGGGGGGAAAAAAAGAGGGCAATCCAAACCTACTGCATGAGTCAGGCTGGAATTAATGGGGAATTTTTCTTGTGTCCATGTGAACACTTCCTGCTAATTCCATGAAAACTGTGCTTATTAACATCAGGCAAGGATGGTTGCAAGAACTGCTTCTTTAAATAGCTGCAGGAGACAAGAACTCTCTGTTGTCATGGAGAAGTGGCTGCTCCCAGGGCAAAGCCTGGCTGCCAACTTGACCACAGCTCTGTCGTTTCACACAGCAGATCCAGAATTATAAAGCAAATAAAGAAAAAAAGAAAAAAAAGAGAAGACTAATTAATTTCAGAGCTGTCGAAAGCCAAAAATGTGAATGAAACAACAAAATAACTCCTGGATGTTAATTTTATAAACAGCTGTGTGTCAGTCCAAAGCAATGGAGAATCATGGAATGGTTTGGGTTGGAAGGGACCTTAAAAATCATCCAGGGACACCTTCCACTATCCCAGGGTGCTCCAAGCCCCGTCCAACCTGGCCTTGGGCACTTCCAGGGATAGAGCAGCCACAGCTTCTCTGAGCACCCTGTGCCAGGGCCTCAGAACAGCAAAAAGCAGAGATTTATAAAAGCAGTTTTAAAGCTGGACAAACTTTTGAACCCATTTATCAAAGTACCTTTAGTTCCCCTCCCAAGGTGAGACGATAATAAATAGATAAAAAGTTAATTGTGTTCCCAAGCCTTTTTAAGGGAAAAACCAAAATTACACAGAATTTTTAAGGGAAAAGTTGGCATTGGGCAATCGCTCTTGCAAAACCTTATTAATGGATCATTGCAGCCTCCCATTCTTCACAGGAGCAGGGAATATCCACGTACAGAGCCAGGACATTCGTTTTAATAAAAGAAAATATCACATCCACAGGAATTCAGGGAGATGGGTAAGCTATATTATTTATCCTATATTATCCTATATTTATCCTATATTTTAGGATAAAAACTGGGGACAAACCTCCTGGGACCTGACAAGATCTTTGTGCTGAGAGGGGTGTGGGCAGGGTGGCTGGGGCTCACCCCACACGGAAGGCAGAGCTCAGCAGGGGGATATTTAAAGAAAAAAAATCCCAGAGGAAACTTCCCAGTTTAACAAACTCTCTGCTCTTGCCCTCTCTGGCCCCAGTTTTGGTCAGCTCTGAGTCTAAAATAATAACTTTAATCCCACACAGAAGTACAGTCTAATCTGGCAGTTACAGAAGGGCAGCATAACCCAAACATTTTCCATTTCCAGTTTGACCAGAAATAATTTAAATCCCTGTGAGAAATTCATTTCACTTCCACAGGCCTCAGTTTGGGGCAGCATCACACTTACCCCTAAAAGGTCATATTCCCTCTCTGCGTCTTCTGCTGAGTGTAACAAAAAAACCCCAAGGAGAAGGAAATTCTGATTGAAAATCCAGCATTTTTGGTAATTTTTCATGTATTCCGTCTATTTCATGTTTTGGCAGCAAAGCTGAATAAGGCGTTGTTTAATTTTAAATAATCTACTTTATTTTTGGGTAGCACTGGGCAGTGTTGTGAGCAGGGAAAACACCGCGTTCTCTAGGACACAGCTTGAATGATGCCGTGAAGGAGGAAAAAACGGATTTTACCCCTTCAGAATCCCACAGGAGGGTTGGGGAGGTTCCATCTCAATTAAACTTCATTCCCACCTCCTCCTGCCTCACCGGGGAGCTTCACAGTGGAAAACAGTGAAGTTTTGCACACAGGCACTGTGGGGACAGAAGTGATGGATGAGCCGGATGAGCCTGGATTCATTTTCTTTTGGAAGGAAGGAGCACTTGTGGCCACTCCAGCTTTCTCTCTCTCCAAAACATTTTGTTCCTCACCGAAGCCCTTGGGGGACTGGAGACCACATCAATCAAAGCCAGACAACCCTACAACATCCAAACCCTGGTCAAAATTGATGGAGAAGCCCAGCTTTTGTCTTTGCTAACTTGACAAATGCTGCAGTGGTTCAGTGCAGAGCCCTTCGCCCCCCAGGGCTGCCCAGACTCGCTGGCCTGGCTCCTGAGCATCCGCTTGGGTTTGAAATCCGAGCACTTGAAACCTGAGCAATTCCACATTCCTGCCAGAAGATGAGGTTGGCTCCACAGAGAGCTTCCATGCTGGGAGCAAAGCTGGTGGAAATAAAACAAGCTCTAAGCAGAGGAGACGTTGTGTTAACGACAGGAACTTTTTACTCTATAAATGAAGTAAAAACCAGTGATATTTGCCCAGGACTTGTCACCCTGTGCCTGCATGTTCCTTTCCACCTCTCCCAGCTGGATGTGGATTTTCTCGTGCATCATCTCAACCCTAACCCCACAAAACCACGCCTCACAGAGAATCTAAAACTTCATTAGAGAGATGCTGACTTCAAACTGAGCTCTGCCACAAATTCTGTGCAACCAGAGAAAGGCAAAGTGCTCGCAGCACTAGAAGATGTATCCAAGCATATATCACTGATTAATAAACGCGTGGATGTTCTACTAATACCTACTTTTGACAATAAAGCTGAGCCTAAAGTAAAGAATCACATTTTAGCTGTGTTGTGGCTCACAAGGCTGAGGCCCTTCCCGTGCCGCACGGTAAACCCCAAGGTGCAATTTTTATTTAATATATCAACCCCATAACAAAACCTAAACCACACTGCCAGCAAATATCCCCGCACAGCAAATCCAACCCCATGTCTGGGAACAGGCTGAGCCAGAAGTGTGGGGCCTTTTATAGGATCGATGACTGCTCTAAAAGAGACAACAGGCTGATGAAAAGAGATGGCGTTTTCCCTGAAGTATTCCCATTCAATTTAAAATGGATTAGAGAGCACTCCGGGTGTAAGTGCTGCACTTTGGGTGGCAATGATATTTCAGCTCTGTATACAAAATATTCCATTCCACCTCCTCGTGTTTATAAAGGCTCCAGTGCAGCCTCTGCTCTCCACACTGTTATTAAAGCAGCTTCTTGTAATACATTAAAGAGTGGAAATTCTCCTTTAGAATAATCCTCCATGTGCTCTTTGCCCCTTCAAAGTGCAGACGGAACCTCAGAGAGTGGAAAGCTCCAGGAAACACAAAAGATGCAGCTACAATGGGCATCTGCAAAAAATCGATGCAAGAATTGGACTCAACGAGTTATTTGGCATCTCAAAGAAGCCAAACTCCTCTTGCATGGATTCCTCATAGTTTGCGAGGCTGTAATTTTGTTTTCCTTCGGATAGTCACGTACTCAGACACTTCTTACATGAAATGTCTTTGATTCAACATGGAGAAAAGAGATATCCCAATGGACATCCCAGTGGACATCCCAATGGAGATCCCAGTGACATCCCAATGGACATTCCAATGGAGATCCCAGTGGATATCCCGATGGACACCCCAATGGACATCCCAATGGAGATCCCAGTGACATCCCAATGGACATCCCAGTGGAGATCCCAGTGGATACCCCGATGGATACCTCAATGGACATCCCAATGGATACCCTGATGGACATCCTGATGGACACCCAGATTTCCTCAGTCCCCAACAAAGCTTCTGTCCCAGAGCAAATCTTGTCAACCCTCCCAAAGAGAGCCCTGCTGGCTTTCCCACTGAACGCACGTGATCCTTAATTCATGGAATCCTGGAATGGTTTGGGTTGGGAGGCACCTTAAATCCCATCCAGCCCCACCCCTGCCATGGCAGGGACATCTTCCACTGTCCCAGGCTGCTCCAAGCCCCGTCCAACCTCACCTTGGGCACTGCCAGGGATCCAGGGGCAGCCACAGCTTCTCTGGGAATTCTATTCCAGGGCCTCACCAACCTCCCAGGGAACAATTCCTTCCCAAATTCATTATCTTTTGCATCACGTTATTAATTAAAAAATTGTAGAAACTCGGGGTAAACCAAGCTTTGCTCCATCACCCACGAGTCTTGATTTATGTTTACTGACTACTAGAAAGTATCATCTCTTTAGGAGGTCTCCATCAAATAAAATCAAATTTCTGATACTTTACTGCAGCCTAACTGTCAAAAAAAAAGAATAAAAGTTTAAAAAAACAAGTGGGGAAGATAAATGGAAAACTAAACGATATGCTCAAAATAGGACAGTGAGGTTTAGTTTTGTTTTAAATTATCAAACTGGGATTGAGAAGATGGAGTGCACATATTTTAATGTCTTTTGACTGACAGTTTCCAGGTGGGGAAGCTCCAAGCACCTTAAGAAATAATTCAATGATTCAGTCACAGACTGCTGCAGTCAAGACATCCCTTTAGAGGAGAACATTTTCTGTTAAGTTTTAAAAAAATCAAGGAGCGAAAGGAAAAGTATCATTCTTCCAGGAGATTTGTTTCAGGCATCCTTCATCTTTTCTGCCGTGGGGCAAACCCATTTTTCTCCTGAGATGTTGCAGTGATCAAGTTTGAAGAACTTCCCAGGAAGGCTCAGGTGTTGGGAATTTCTGTGGTTTGGTTGGAAAAGGTTTGGTGCAGGATGGTAAATGGCCTCTATTGACTGTTTTGGTCTGTGTTTGTGGGGGGTTTTATTTTATAAAATGAAAAATCAAAAACCACAAGTGCTGTCTTTGATAGTTCCTTTGTTCCCCTTTTTTAATTTTTATAACTGGAATCGAGAACACTTGTACCTCCCCCATTAAACCATTTAAATATGGTCACTCATCCATTTTTCTTCTGTGTTTTCACAGAATCTGCTGGGTTGGAAGGGATCTTGTAAAGTATTTCACTATCTTTGGACAATTAACAGTGACTGAAACAAATTTTTTCAAGGGGGAATGGGGGTGACATAAATAATAAAATACAAGTAAGAAAGGAGTTTATAAGTGGATTTGTTGAGAAAGAAATCACCCCTTCTAAGCACAAATATCACCATTAGCATGGAAATCACAACTACCAGCATTAAATGATGACCTTACTCAATATATTTTACATCCCTTGTCTCTTCCACGCAACAATCTACAACCCTGACAGCTCCAATCTTTTATTTAATTTGCGCCTGACCTTTCTGATAACACTGCACCTTTCTGATAACACTGCACCTTTCTGATAACACTGCCTGTTATCTCCTGTATTTGTTCCATGACTGGAACGACAACAATGTCCTGAAAAAATTGCGTTTGACCCTCTTGGAGGTGTGAATATTGAATTGAGACAAAACTCCTCCGAGGGGTTTTCCTAGGAATGATTAGGCTACATTTTCTAGTTATGTATTTCTGCCTTCAGCTCTAAAATGTGATTTTCATTGAAAAGAAAACAAAAAAAGGGATCTCACAGCAGGATCCCTGCAATCCAGGCTTCCCAGAGGTGCTGCAGAAATTCTCGCTCCGCTGGCACCGCGGCCACGCTGAGCCCAGCCCCAGCCCTTCTCCCCAGAGGGAGCACCGCTGGCACTTCCCGCAGATCTGAGAGTTTTCAATTTTCATGCTCAAGTCCTCGCTAATCTCCTTATTCCATCTCAGCACATCCCACCTGTGACTCGGTTTCCCTGTCTCCAAAAACTGCCGATGTCTCAGACACCAGCGTCTGCAACCACTCCAAATTTCAGCTCCATTTTCACATCATTTTTAAGCTCACAATTTTATCTCTGGAGCGATGACAAACTTCAGCCAGAATATGCATTTATTACCATTCCTCACACTTCTCCCAACCATATTTTGTAATTTGCCTATTTTTTAAATAGCCTTTTATTTCAAACACAACAGGAAAACAGAATTGAGGGAACAGAAATGACCCTGTCCATGACTCAAGGGGTGAACCACGCTGGATAAAAAAGATCTTTAAATGCAAACATTCGTCTCTCTTAAATGACATAACTGGGGCTAATTCTGTAATACTGGAAGAATTTTAAGAGCAGTGGCTGCAGAGATAGACCAGGAAAGAGAAATCTCCCAACCCGGTGTCATGTTTTAACATCTGTGGTGCTTATATTAAATAAAATATTTCTTGTAAGACAAGTCACGGGTCAGTCCTCATCCAAAGGGATGCTGCACTTCTTATTCCCATCAGTCTTGTTCAGGGAACAAAAGGTTTGGTTCCAGAAAACCCTCACTGGCTGCTTCTCTCTTCAATAATGGTCTTTCCCCTGGTCAGCTTTAATTAAAGTCATCTACAGACACAAAAGAAGGGTCAGGATTGACTTAAGAAAGCAGAAATATTCACCTGAAAGGGACTTCAGAACAATGCGTTATAAAGTCAGGCACGAAACATGAAACAGACTTTTTCACTCCTTTCATTCCTCCTCGTTCTCCTGAAAGTATTTTATAGAAGTTGATTTTTTACAGCCTCCTTCAGAAGAGGATTTCACTGAAGGGTCTGACCACAGACTTTTCTGATGGAAAACTAAACTATTTTCACTTTTCCTGATTTCTGCTGCTGGGCTTTATTACTTTTTTATAGAGACATTTCAGGAAGAATAATAATAAAAAAAATCATTAAACAAGTAAAAGTTTTCAGAAGTGTTTTCTACTGGACTTGTTCAAATGATAAATAAATGATATAGAGAGCTGGATTGTTTTTTTCAACTTTGTTTTTCTGATCCCTCATTATGTTTTTAGGGTTCTTTGGACTGATTATTTATGGTGGAGAGCGAGATGAGAAGGTTCAGCTTTTCTTTTCTCTTTAAATCATCTTCCCCCCGCTCCAGATAAATATTTGCTCCACCAAGACATCCAGAAATCTCCAGGATATTGATTGGCATTAGTGGGACTTCCATTAAAGAAACTTTGTGGAGAATAAGGATGCAGAGCATTGAATCCATGGATTTAGAACAGAAAATTAAACAATTTGGAAAGGATTACCACAATGGACCAGCTGATGGAAGCCCAGCACAGCTCTGGAAAGTGAAAACGTGCCTGATTTACATTTATATTGCGCTTTTTCTTTGCAATTGTTTTTGTATTCCTCCTCATCCATTCCAGGGCTGTGCTTTATTGCTCTCTATAAAGAAATAATAAAATATAGTTACTCTTTTATATTAAAAAGAAAAAGAGAGGAATATGTAGGGTCTGGCAACAAAATCTGTTTGCTTAACGTGGGGAGGAAATAAATAAAATTTTAAAACTGAAAATCTCAAGGTAGCTTCAGAATATTGCCAAGTCCCTGCTCAGACTGGGATTGTGGGAAAAAACGACTGAATTCCAACAGAGAGGAACCAAAAGTGGGGTTTATTTTTAAAGAACTCTCCTGATTCCTTGGGATACCACCTACCACACCTCTGGTTCCCTGGGGTGGAGATGTGCTGGATCCCACAATCCAAGGGACACACTGGGGGCACTGCCCGGGCAGGAAGAATTTAATTTCATACAACAGAGACGGTTCTTGATTGTGGAACCATGAAATATTCCTAAAAACTCTCCTTTTCCCTATCATCCCTCACCACGAGGCAGCTCCTGCCTGTCGGGGGCACGCTGGATGCCCGGGTGCCTGCAGTGGGATATTTCCCATCGCAATGGGACATTTCCTGCTGGAATTCAACATGGATGGGACTAAATCTGCCCAAGAGGAAGCAATAAAAGCTCTCTCACAGGAAGCCAACTCACAAATTTTGGGATCACTTTAAAATCAGCCTCATCCCATCATGGCAACATCTGTGTCAACACCACAACTATTGCTAAGCAAAGGATGACTGGAAAGAAACCTTATATGTTTAAATTTAATATTTCATGGCTTGTTTTCAAGGTGGAATGTAACATCTACAAGACGGAGCAAAAATCAGCTTTTCAGGCTTGATTTCTTCTGTCACACTTAAGGGCTTTGCTGGTGTTAAGTATCACAAGGGCTTAAAAAAAACCCCAGCTCCTGCTGCCAACACCACATTAAGTGTTCAACCAAGCTGGAATTTACTGCTTTGGAACATATGGCTGTAAAAATAGGAGGGTGAAAAGGGCTCCTAATGTTTAGGAAAAGCAGTTTTATGTCAAAACACAAGGCAATATATACAGGCTGAAATCCCTGGAGGAAAAAAACCCCAAATATTTATGGGAGCTCTGAGACTTAGGTAGTTACGTGTGCAAAATACCTTTTGTCTCTTAAAGAAAAATAAAATTAAGCCTTCAAACCTGTGGCAAGGCAACAGAATTTTGTTCTTTTGCCACTGAAAGGACTGAGAAAATGATACATAAAGGAGTTGGGGTCAAAGCAAAGTCGCCCATCCTTTACGATGTATATTTACAAGTACCTTTATAAGTCTATGTAAGAAAAAGGGGACGTTTTGGAAGAACTAAGTAGTGCCAAGGCTTAGCCACACCTTTTATGGGATGAAATCAGATATTTCAGGGATGAAGTCAGATATTTCGTACTTCAGGGTGATGCCTTAGATTTTAACTTTTAGACTCTTCAAATCCTGTATTGCCCGGTGTATAACTCTGCAGTCTCTTGTAGCTCGTGAGCTGCTCTCCCAGGCCAGACACTCACAACAAAGCTTCTCTGAGCTCGCTGTCCAAGGACACTGAGACTGTCCCAGGCCCAAAGGTGTGAGCCAGGGCCGCCAGAGAGGTGGGGAAATTGGAGAAAGCTGAAGTTTTAATTGGTGAGTTTATGCTGATATGCAAATGGACCAAACCTATAACAGTGTGAAGAACTCGTGACTCATCCATCTCGGGGTCCATGCTGGAAGCAGCCTCTGGCTCCCCAGGGTGCATCTTTGAAGGCCTTTCAAATAAATCCCTGCCTTTATTCCCTCACTCCTGTCTAGTCTCTGTTTCTAGGTAGTTGGAGAAGGCATCAAGTGACTCCAGTTTTTTTCAGGATGTTACCCTGGCGAGTCTTTTCCCTGCATTTTGCTCTTTCCATGCCAAAACTTGTCATGTCTTTAAAACCCGACCCCGTTTGGAGAGGATGCTCCTCCTCCTCCTGAGCCAGCAGAGGTGGCAGTGAGGCCCGAGGCGTTATCAGCCCACGCCTTCAGTTACATCCCCTTGGGTGAGTGATAACACTGAACGCTGCAGGAAATGAGATAAAGGTACGAAAACACACAGGTGGAGTGAAAGGTGAAACAACCTGTCTAAAAACCCAACTGATTTCCCAGCAGTGAGTGGAGGAATGGGAAGAGCTCTCTGGCTCCTTCCCTTCCTCCAGGCTGGAGGACTCTGCTTGGCAGAGCTGAAAAATCACTGAGTGAACTCCTGGACCTGGAAATCATGGTTTGGTTCCCGTTCACTTGGAATTACAGCAGATGAGCTTTATTTGTAATATGGATTATTGAGGGGGTGGAGCACATCCAGGGCAGGGAATGGAGCTGGGGAAGGGTTTGGAGCGCCAGGAGAGGCTGAGGGAGCTGGGAAAGGGGCTCAGCCTGGAGCAAAGGGGGATCAGGGGGGCCCTTGTGGCTCTGCACAAGTCCCTGACAGGAGGGGGCAGCCGGGGGGGTCGGGCTCTGCTCGCAGGGAACAGGGACAGGAGGAGAGGGAACGGCCTCAGGCTGGGCCAGGGGAGATTTAGGTTGGATATCACAGAAAATTTCCAATTTAGGGTGGTCAGGTATTGGAAGATGTTGCCCATGGAGATGGTGGAGTCCCCATCCCCGGAGGAATTTAAAAGCTGTGTGGATGTGGCACTGGGGGACGTGGGTCACTGGTGGCCTTGGCAGTGGTGGGGGATGGTTGGACTCCATCTTAGGGAGCTTTTCCATCCTAAACAGTTCTGTGTTTCTATTGCAAATCCCTCAGACAGGTAAGAGTCACAACCTGATGGCTGAAGTTACACTTGTGGCACTTCCTGACTTTCTGGACCTTAAGACAATGCAAGGTTTCTGCAATGTTTATAAAAATCAGTTCTACTCTGCGCCAGGATTTTTTATTCACAATTTTCTGTACCGAGTCTGAACTAAAAGATTAAGGATCCATGTCCAAGGCCAGGTTGGACGGGGCTTGGAGCAGCCTGGGAGAGTGGAAGGTGTCCCTGCCCATGGCACGGGGTGGAAGGGGGTGAGCTTTTTCCCTTCCAACCCAAACCTCCTGTGATTCAAAGCTTGACCAAAGCTCAGCCTTACTGGCACTTTCTAATGGAATATTACAGGAGAGAGAATTTCCTTGGGAAATTCCACTACACCAGAGCTCAGCTCCCAGAATTCCAGGTGAATCCAAGCAAAGCTTGACCTGTCGGGGTTTTATTTCAGGATCACATCAGTGGGCCCATGTGAGGCTCACAATTATTAAACTCTGATAACGACAGCTGGGTGTTTATGCTGCAGAAGGATTTGAGGAGAGGGCTCTGCCAGGGGCTGCATGGACAGGCCACGAAATGCAAATGGATCTTGGGATGTAATTATTGCAGTTGGAGCCCCTCACACACGGCATTGTTCACAAATTAGCTGGAGTGCCACAACTTTTAATGACCTCTTCACTTGCGTGGGAATAATTTCTGCAGCAGCCCTTTTTAGTTGCTGTAATTAAAGTAATTTAAAAGTTTTAACTAGAAAGTGCACTCAAGGCACAGGAACTGATAAAGGGAAATGTGGCTTCAAGAGCTCTTTTTTTCCCCCCCGTGCAGAGCTCCCACTGTGTCAGAAAATTACAGAATGTCCATCTTTCCACTTGGCTCCACAACAAAGGATTTCCACCTACTCACCCCATGCTTTTCATATTTTTATTTTTGAATCTGGATGCTTTAATGGGAGAAGAATGAAATCTACTGCTATGACCATGTGCCAGTATTAAATGGGAAAAGAGGACTGGAAGAAAGTTTGGAGCACAAGGAAGCCAAGAAACCATGGAGGGCCCTTCCCCTGCTTCAAAACCCGCAGCGTTTGTGCATTCCAATGTTGTTTTTTTCCTTTTGAGTCTTAGGCGTCCCTGGTTAGTTTTTATTGCTGTGTTTGCTATGCCCATTCCTGCTGTTAATTTCGGATATCGATTGTTTTCTATAGAGAGATTATTCCAAGAGCCCATGGGCAAGTTTCACTGCAATATTTGTTTGATTGGGCCACTGAAAACAGGGGAAGCGCTAAGTTTTGAAGATCCTGAAGCAAAGAAAAAGACAAGAGTCAGGAATGATTCTCAAAGTCTAATTCTTCACACATATTATGGGAACTGGATGTTTCTGAATCATGGCATTAGCACAGAAATCACACAGCTGAAATATCCTGACAGAATTGCCTCAAAGAGCTAAATTTTGATTTTTCCGTGTCGCTCCCAGTGGTCACTGACCACCCTCCAAATTATATTGATCAATTCCAACCACAAACCTCTCTGAAATATTGTTAAGACACAAATTTAACTTAATAATCAAGCAAAACATCAATATTCTAAAGGTGCTTTAGCACTGAATGTGACTATTGAAAAACATCAATTCAAACTCTTAATAAAATATTTACCAGTATAAATCACTCTAAAATAATAAAGTCACAACATTCTACTGCAGCCCACCTAAAATCCATGGACAGTTATTGTTCCCAGGGAGAGCAGGAGGTGAGCCTGGGCTGACTTTCTGGCTTTTAAATGTGTGTCTGTGAATAATCCCTTCAGTATTCTGCAAAGATACCGGGAGCGCTGTTTTTAATAAAACATCCCATCGTAAATCAAGGAACACTCATGCACACACTATAAACGGGGGGGAAAAAAAAGAAGAATAATATTTCGGAAGCCAAAGAGGCCATAAAAGCTGGGTTTTACTGCAGGTGCTCGACCCTGGTTCAAGTTTAATACACTCCAGAGAGGAACTTCCTTGGGAAGCGGCGTTTTGGGAAGTGCCAGAGCGTTCACCCCGTTCTGTCTGGGGCTTTGCAACTCAGGGGTTGTTCTGCACTTTAAATAACAATTCCACAGCCTCTCTGTATAGACAATTAAAGCGCATTCATTAGGAGATTACTGGCCTATTAAAGCCATCAACCTCTGGCTGATAAATAATCAGTCTAACTACGTGCACTTGCCTCGTGGTTATAATTAAATGAGTTTGCAGTCGGTGGCAACCATTAAATGAAGTTAATGATGATATTCTTTTATTGGTTTGAGGCAACAACATATAACAAACATCAGGCAAGAGGGTATTTGGATCTGGAGACAGAATTTGGGTAATTTAACTTTTGATTTTAAAAATTTCAATACTAAGACTTGGCCTAGGTTGGCAGAGACAGAACAGGCACAGATTCGTAGAATTCTTTGGGTTTAAAGGGAGCTTAAAGTTCACCTCATGCCACCCCCTGCCACGGGCAGGGACACCTTCCACTATCCCACGTGGCACTTTTTAAATTTGAAAATATCAAACAATTTATCAATCAACAAAAATTGCTGTATCAACAAAAAGTTGCCGTATTGATCCGCAGCCTGTCCTCTAAATCACCTCAAAGAAAATCATGTGAGAGAGAGAGAGCTCCTTGTCTTCATGTTGGTTTGAATTTCTGATCTTTGTGTTAAAAGTAAATAAAAAAACTCAAGTTAACCTCGTGGTTGGGGTTCCATTCCAGCTGGACTGCAGCCCCATATCCCATATTTACTCAATATTTTGCTCCCCTCGTTGTCTGTGGGGTTTTTGTCGTGTCCAGGGAACGCCTCCCTATGCACCCACCACATTAACAACTCAATTTTTTCCTTAAACACCTGTTGAACTAAAACCTGTCAAAAGAAAGCACCTGCATGCAGAAATATGGATTTGTCTGCCAAAAAAAAAGCCTTAAAATCCTCTTTCTTTTGGATTAAATGGTTTTTTCAAGCTGAAGAAAAAATATCATTTTTTTGAGTGATATTTCTGTGCTGGGTAATTCTGGCTTTTGATTTTCAATAAAGTTGATACAGCCCTGGCACAGAAGAAGGTTCTGAAAGCTTTTAATTGCTCCCATTCCCATTCCATGGACTAAACTGCCTGTGCCACACCAGACTCAAGTATCTCCTGTATTTCGGAACAGAGTTTATGAGATTTCTCATATTTATTGCTCCAATTATCTCGGCCAGTAAACAGAGATGGTGCAGAAATCTGAAAGAAACTCAAAACTTCCAGAATCATGGAATTATTTAGGCTGGAAAAGACCTTTAAGATCATGAAGTCCCAGCACAAACTGTGTCCCCAAGGACCACCTCCAAATGCCTTTTAAATTCCTCCAGCGGTGGTGACCCCACCACTGCCCTGGGGAGTCTGTTCCAAGCCCTAACAACTTTTTTGGGGAAGAATTTTTTCCTATTAAGTGCCTAATAGCAATAATTTCACCTCTTTCCAAGGCTGTGATGTCTATTTTTAAAGCTGCTCCTCTCTCACCACCTACAGAGATATTTGAGGTGGAAGAACCACACAAGTTTTGATAAGAGCCATCACATGAATCAACATCCAAGGAGAGGAAAACACAGACCATCAATATTTACAGTTCTTGAAAGGCCACTGTCAGGTTTTTATTTGGGAATTTGATGCATGTTGGAGGAAATAATAAGCAAGAGAGAGCAGCAATAAAGAAAAGGAGAAGTTAAAGTGCTTGGGGAGATTAATTGTCAAAGCAGGACAATGAAGTGGCTGCAACGTGGAATTAAAGTGGTGGCAAATCTCTCTGAGATTAGAAAGGAGCCTGGTGGACAGATGGATTGGGCAATCATTTGATAGGAATCAGTTTAGAACAAAGATAAAGCAGAAAAGAAGAACAGGAAGGGGATGTTTCATGCCTGACTAGAGCAGATTTAGGGCCAGGGAGGTACCAGCTGACTTTGGTGTTAATTTGGTGGCGGTTGATTTACCAGAGCGACACGGGCAGGGAAGAGATGAGAAAAGAGCTTGAAAAGGCAGGACAAGAGGTGACATTCAGAAGATGCGGGAGAAATCAGTGCCCTGCTCCGTGAGTTGCCGTTTAAAAGGCAAACAGGATGCCAGGAAAACCGAATGGTGGAAGAGTCGACGCAGAGAGACGAGAACCAACAGAAAAATGGGAAGCAAAGGAAGCGATAAACATTTTTCCCAGACAAGGCAAACCAAACAGAGCTCATCTGCAATCAACAGCAGCCTGTGTCCCACCCAGGTGTAAAATTTCCTGGGGATGCAGCTACAATTCCTACAAACCACCCCCACCCGGCCCCTTTGGGATCAGCTGAGAGCTTGGGACTGGGAAATTTGCAGGCAGTGCCTTGCTGCAGGTTTGGGGTTGGGTATTTCAGTACCGAGTGTTGATGTTTCCAAAAGCAAGCAGGTAAGGATGATATTGAATTTGCATTTGCAAGCTGGGGGGGTGTTTTCCCAATTTCACTTGCAGCGTTCCACCCCACAGCTGTTCCCACTGAACAGATTATTCCGGGGCCAAATCCATATTATAATTTCATTCCTTTATCAACACGCATTATCACATTTATACACATTATCAAGCAGTAATTGATGCACTAATCTGTTTTCTTAATATATTTTTTAAAATAATGACCTGACTTTCATTCCCTGGGGACAAAACACCAAAGCCACCTCTCCACTTTCACGGCTCTTAATTTCAAGGCAAACCTCTTTGCCATATCACCTAAATATATCCGTCATTTCTCTGCAAGCCTCCATAATCCCTTGCCAATAACACCTCCTATTTCATTCTGTGCATCCTTCCCAGAAACTCCTGAAGTTTTAAATCCCCAATCACTTCTCTCATTCAGCCACGTCTCCCTTATTCCAATAATTTCATACTTATGCTAAAACATCTGTAACTCCCATTCAGCAATCTTGTTATATAAGATATGCAGCTTTTCTCGCTTAGCTCTGCTTTGATTTACATCCTTTCCAGAGGTATTTTCCTCCGAACATTGTTAACCACTGGATAAATCACCTTGGGATTTAGGCAGCGACATCCAAATCTCTCTCCACCCTCATTACTTCCCTAACAAAAGACGAGGAGTAATTTTTCAGTTTAGAATGCAGCTGATTTTCCCCCTGAGCTCGTGAAAGACAGGCCCTTCATAAATCTTATTCTGATTTTTCAGTTTGGTTCTTTTTCTGAATTTTTTTTCCCCTGAAAACACATCCTGCCCAGGCCTGGAGGAGCCTCGACAGCACCTCCTTGGTGCTTCCCTGCAGGAACATCATTGATAACAATCTCAGAGGGAGCCCCAGGGGAAAATCTCAGGTTCTCTTGTGCTGAGCTGAAATTGGAGAAAATTCCCAGAAATCTGGGAGCATTTTCCAGCTCTGCTCTTCCTGTGCATCCGCTGCCCCTTGAGGGAATCCCACTCTGACAGGAACATCCAGCTGCACTCCCTAAAAGCACTGCTGAGCACGTCCTGCTTTCAGAACCCTTCACCCAGCAACGTGAGGTTTAACAGACTTAATAAACATCTTACTTGAAATCTGGCTACTTTGCAGCATTATGACAAATTCAGTTAAAAATAAAAGCTTGCAAATGTGTTTTAGGACATGATCAGTAAACAAATAACCTTACCTAGTGCAGGGTTTCAGCTGAAAAATATTGAGAGGAGATACTTTCCATGTGTATCCTTGTTTGATTTATTTCCACTGGATTTATATCCCTTTTCTCCACAGCCCTGAAAGGGCTGGAAAGGAACCTCAAAGATCACTGAAAATAAAAAAGCCTAAAGCTTAGCACAGTTATCCACTTACAAACACAAACCCCAGGCAAAGAGGAGCCCTTTTTATACCTTCCTGGGCCACTCCCTCCTACACTTTTGGTGATGCTCAAGCCCCTTTTCCCCAGGTGAACCAGCCCAGAGAGATTTTCTTGACTGCAGATTAGTGCCAGCCTGAGAGCGAGGCTCTTACTCACAGGAGCAGTGATTTATGTTATGAGTAACCCAAAACCAGAGCAGTTCTGGAGAACTCACCACCTCTTGGGTGTACGGAACTTCTCACCTTCCCAACAGCATATTTGGTGTCCACGGAGAAGATCTAAAAACTGTACAATGGGCAAACTCCCCCCAAAACTTTCTGAAATTTAAATTCTGATTTTAATTTCAAGCGTGGAGAAGGCCAAGTCAACTAGGCCAACTAATTTGGAAGTTACAGTGGGATTTGAAAAAGGAAACTATGGCAGGTAACCTGTCAGGAATGGGAGCTCACACGTCATGAATTACATTTTAAATTGAATTTTAAAATAATACCAAGGATACTGTCATCCAATGTGTCACCGTAGAGTTAAGGCTAAAAATAACATTGGTTTAAAGAAATGCAGTAATTATATTCATTTCTTTAATGCTCCCAGTAATAATTATGTCATTATAAAAGTTATCAATTTTATCCTACTGGATTAAAACTCTCACTGTGCTTTTGAAGAAGGCGGTGTCAGAAGCACCAAAAATTGGTTTAAGTGCAAGCAAGCAAAACACTTCTGGCAGCAGGAATGGGAAACACTCTGAGCACACCACTTAAATCAGCTACAAACGTGATCAAAACATTCCCATTTCTGCTAAAGGACTCTCCACCGTGACTTCTTGGAAAATGTGACACTCAAATCCTGCTTTAAAGCAGAGAGTGAAAACACTGTACCAGGTTTCTCTGGCCTCACTGACCTTTCTCAAATCGTTTGGACACCTAAAAATTCCCCGCTGTTGCTGTGTCGTGACACAGCCACGATGTCCTTCCTCTCCTCTGAACATCTCCTGTGGGTTTTGGGCTTCTTTTGGAGAACATTTTCTGCCCTGGGTGACCTTTAACCATAAATAGAGGAGATTCTGTGGACTTTACGTGGGCTCATATTGCGCAGTTGCCACAAATACTGAGCGCGTCACAGCTCCATGTGCAAGCTGGTCCTAAATCCTTCTTCCCTGTTAGGAATCCCACAGAGTTGGGATGGCACAGCAGGAAAACTGGCTGAAAAGAGTCACAAAGATGTCCAACGTTTGTTTCAACAGCCAGCAAAAGCAGAACCCTTCAAAGGAGCACCGGAGGATTTCAAATGAGTGGTCAAAATGCTGGAAGTGTTTGAAGAGGGAACTGAGCAAACATTGACTCTTCTGTGAGCTAACACTGAAATCCTGCTGGGGTTTGGAGCTGCCTGTTTAGAGCCAGGCAAAAATGATTCCTGTAACACATAAGACACGCGGGTTTTTTGTTCATTCGGGTTTCTCCTTCTCACCTAATTTTTGACACAATAATAAAACACAGAGATGCCAACAGAGACTGTGCTTTCTGACTTAGAGTAGATTGAAATGGTTCAAAAGTCTTGTTTGCTTGTGGCTTTCACAGAAAATTGTAATGCTTACAGCAAAAATAAACCTCGATAGATTTTGTGACTATTATGGGAGGTTTTTTTTCTTTGCTGATCGTACAGCTAATCAAAATGTTCTCATTCTACCAGAAACTTCTTATTTTCCATGATGTGGTTGAATTAATTCATTGTTCAGCTTTTTGCAGACAACTCCCATAGAGATTTTTCCATATCGAGTTTGACTTGAGTGGCTGGAGAGCTCTTGACCTGGGAGAAACACAAAGCCTATGAGGTCACCCCTGTCACATTCTACCACGTAGTGACCCCATTGGAGCTCCACATTTCCTAAAAGACTTCCACAGAACTCCTCAGGACCACAGCATACTTCTGTGGGATGAAGTTAGGATCAATCAGGATCATCTGTCAGGAGGCAGCACTCTTCATTACACTCATGACCCGGAGTTCTGATTTCCAAGGCCACCCCGCATCCAATCCCAACTCATCCCTCCGAGAGCAGCGCAGGGCACACACTGGGGACAGGTATTCCAGGAAATAAACATGGAAGCTGAGCAAGATGCCAGTGGCTGTCCTAAAGTTCAGTGCTGCATCTTTCAGCCTCATGACTCCTGCTGGCCACATCCATCAGCTGGTTTCTGCAAATCCTACAGAAAAGCCTGGAAGAGGGAGGATGAAATAAAAAATGCTGATTTAGCAAGCAGGCTTGGACACCCAGCAGCTAAAACCCGACGTTTAATTGTTGGAGTGCTCTTTTTGTGCACATGGTTTTAAACACTTGGGATTTTGTCAGCACGGGCCGTGATTGGGTTCTTGGAAGGCTTCAGAAAACTCCATTTTAGTGCCATGTATTTGAAAAAGATTAAATAGTCTTGAACATCCTGCTATAAAGCAAAGAGCTCTGGATATTTCCTGAGGCTATTTTGAATGGGTTAGTTAAGAACCGTAATGCAGAGATTTTGTTCTTGGCTCAAACATCATCCATCTAGCTGGAAAAAGGAAGGGAACTTGGCATTTCTTGCCTCGTGGTCATTGAAACTGGCTGTCAGGATACCTGTGCCAGTGGCTTTATTGTCATGGGGCTGCTGACACGGCAGGAAAACCCCATTATGAAGGATTTAGCAAGGGAACATTGGCATTCGTCTGGGGGAGATGTATTTTCTGCTCCCAGGGTTATGTAAGCCTTTTAATCTCTACGTATGTAAATGTACGTCCCAAGACACTCTTATCCCATTAGAAGTGTTGCTGATAAGATCTGTTTGAAGAGAGGGATGGAGATGACCCAGTTAATGAACTGCTGCCAGGAGGCAGGTGGGTTATTTTGGGTGACCCAAACTCTGGAAAGAAAGTCTTAATCTGCCTTCTACCCACATAATCAATGTATTCAGGAAAACTTCGCCTGGACAGCACTTGCTTTGCTTGAGCTTTGTTTGTCACTCACGAAACTTTATAAAGTGTTTGAGCTCCAGGGAAAGCCAAGAGTGAAACTCAGAGCACCAGTGAAACCCAAATCAAGTCCCTCTCCTTTCTCAGGGCGTCGTTGAGTTACAAGTTTCCATTCAATGTTCTCCAGTGATGGCACAAGGCCGAATGGCTTTGACCTGGATGGTGGATTTAGATGGGATTTTGGGAAGGAATTCCATAATGTGAGGGTGGGGAGGCCCTGGCACAGGGTGCCCAGAGCAGCTGGGGCTGCCCCTGGATCCCTGGCAGTGCCCAAGGCCAGGCTGGGCACTGGGGCTTGGAGCAGCCTGGGACAGTGGGAGGTGTCCCTGCCCATGGCAGGGCGGTTGGAATGAGATGACCCAAACCATTTATGATTCTCCATCAGGGATAATGACATTTCTCCAGTTATTTTAAATGATGATTTTCTTCCTGCTTTACCCGAAACATAAAACTGCTGTCTGTGGTGTCAGTTCATTTCTTCTCACAGCACCATTACCCTACACCAGATCCCAGAGTGGCTGTGGCAAGGACTTGATTGACAAACTGCATCACCACTCACTGGGTAATAGTTAACATATTTCAGAGCATCTGTCCAGTTAATGTGGTTTGCAAGAGAGCTTTCTGTCTTCTCCAGAATGCAATGACTCCCCAATTAATAAAAGGGAACTAATTTTGGAATGCTTGAAATGAACAATTGGAAGCTCCATAAAGGCGTTTCTGTGTATGGCATTAAATATAGCAAGAATTAATTTGCTAGTGTGGCTAAAATGTACGTGACAGGATTTTAGTGGGGAAAAAAACATTCATGCAATGCAAATAAAAATCTAATCAGAAGAGTGGGAATAAAGCAGAATTTATGGTCGGGGACTGTGCTCGCCACACACAAACTGTGTACTTGCAAAAGGGGTCTCAGTTAAATACACTATATAAAATCAGACCAGCAGGGGTTTGCTGTTAGGCACATAAAGCACATTTAAATGAATCAAAACTCATTAAAAAGCTGTATAATTACAGTTAACTAGCAGAGGAAAAAAATTTTAAAAAGACAGTCTAGACAGAAAGAATAGAATGGTAAAACAAGGAGACACAGTAGCTGTGACTGGACAGAAAGGAAAAAATAGGTCATGGGAGCAGAAAAATGAGCCCACAGAGGACGACCATGATGAAAAATACCTGCAGAAAGGCGCTGCTGAGTGTCTCATTAGAGGGAAGTGTGCCCAAACAGGAGGGCGACGTGCCTGGGATTTTTCTCGAGGTGTCACTGTATTATTCTGCTCTCACTCGGTGTTTTATTGATCCCTCTGGGCTCATAAAGTGACAAGAGCAGCCCCACCAATAGCAGTGAGAGCTCACAGCACTGGGCAGGAGCTGTGCCCAGGGACCTCCTGAGCTCCTTTCCGCCCTCGGTTATTTTATGGCCCTGCACATCCCAGCAGGATCCTTCCCCAGCTGGCTCATCTGAACCAGGTTCATCAGAACCCTCTCAGAGGAGCCCGTGCTGATGGGACACAGGACAGCCTTGGTCCAGGACGTGGCCACGCTTCCCGTGGAGGGAGGATGAGTTCTTCAGCTCAGCACCAAAACCACAAGAGCTGTAGGATGACCAGTGGAAGCACAATTGTAACATGGCAGTAACCTACACATCTACCGATTGAGACCCTACAGCTGTCACCGCTGGTTTTATCAGCACTGTCCAAGGTCCCAGCACAGAATCACACCATCACTGAGGTTGGAAAAGCCCTCCCAGACCATCAAATCCAACCTGTGAGCCATCTCCACCTTGTCCCCAGCCCAGAGCACTGAGTGCCACATCCAGGCCTTCCTTGGACACCTTCAGGGATGGGGACTCCAAACCTCCCTGGGTGGCCCCTCCCAAAGCTTGACAACCTTTTCCATGAAGAAATGCTTCCTGATGTCCAGAAAGAATCCCTATGTTTGTAAAAATCACATCTAAACTGAGGCCATCACCCGCTAATCAACATCCAATGACACGTTCAGTTCTCCTGCACCACGAAGAGACTGCGGCTGCTTCAGGTATAAAACCTCCGTGGCCTCAGCAGCCTGAGCTTCCGTGCCAGTTCCTTGGTTTCTCAGCAGGCTGAGTTATGGACTGCACAGAAACTGCCACGCACGGTCCATGGCAGCTCCGTGTTTAATGCACCAAAACAAAAATCAGAGCAGCCTTTGCGGAGGGTTCTCCGTGCCGCCGTAGGGCTCGCACGTGCACGGCGCTCACTGCAGCTCTCAAGGTCACTCCCGCTTCCCGCCTCGCTGGCAAAGATGAATTTGAGTTCTGTTCCTGCTCCAAACTCATTTTTCCCTTAGTTAACTCCATGCTTTTATTTAGCTCTATCTTTCTGGTCCAGTAGCCGAGTCCAAATTTAATCAAACCTCTCATGTAGCTCTCATTTTCTTCTATTTATCTACATTACTGGATTTCTCTCCCTTTTCTTCCCTTTTTCCCAAGACCCAGCACCACATCTCGATATTCTTAGTGCACAAGTTGAAATTCAGGGCTTCAGGCAAAATGCTTCTCAATGATATAAAAAAAAACTCTGGAGAGAATTCCCAAGGCAAACTGTCACATTTCCTCTGATCCATGGTGCGGAATCAAACACCTTCAAAGACACTCAATTTTCCTGGAGATTCCAACGGGCAGCAGCAATTCCTGGGTTAAACGAAGCTTCTGGCTCTGCCTCCAAGGCTCTCACCCTGCAATCCATGGATTTCTCCATCGATAATTCCACAGTGCTGCTCGGGATCTAATGAGAGGAGTTGTGTGGGGCTGCTCATCTTCCCAGCTGGATCGTAGAGAGGGCAGGACTTTGCCCTTCATTTCTGGGGACATCAGGCCTGAGCTGTGAGCAGTTCTCTGCCTGCAGTGATTTTTCCCTCCTCGCTGCCTGGATTGTTAAATAACCTAGTGCAATCCGTGTTGTCCCCAGTGGATGGACTCGGAGTCATGTGGCACTTCAGGAGAGAACATCAGTTAAGGGAGATGCACCAGGACTTACTCTGAATTTATGAAACTGGGCATCTATTTCTCATTACAGCTCTCAGTAAATCATCCTCCTCTTGCTTTTGCTTGGAAACTGCTTCAGCTGCTGCCTGTATTTCCATTCTTTTATATATATATAAAACCTTTCAGGAAGCACTGTACCAGTAAAAACAAAATAAACCAAAAGGAGTTGTGTTTTAAAAATATATAGAATAGAAAAGATTTGCAAGAGAGTCTGAGAGCTTTGCATGTGGACCACAAGACGCAGTTTCCCACAAGATTTTCCTGATCGATTTCAAATTTATTTAATTTATTTTTCTTTAGGTAGACGGTTTAGACAAGTTGGTGATGCTGATGGTCTATTAAATAAAAAGATATTTTCACATATGAGAAAGAAAGACCTCTCTGACGTAGCAGAGCTTCCAATCACATTTCACTGTTGGCAGAGCTGGTCTGAGACTGGCTCCTTGAGAGGGAAATGAATGAAATAATTGAATAGAAACATGAACAGAACCAATGAATAGGAAGGCCTGTTCTGCAGTACAGCTGATTTTTAACAGGTTTACACAACCCGGAAGCAGAAACCAGTGGAATTTCAAAAATCAAAATACCTTTGAATTATAATGGTTGCTTTAATTTCTTTTTGCAAAAGGGAACCTTCGGTGGGGGTGTAGCCAGGCAAATCTTGCTCCCTGCTCTTCACCTGCGGTGCATTCCTCGGCACTGCCAGGCAGAAAATCAGTAATTTCCCAGGTTTTACCCCTGAGCCAGATTGGTTTCTTCCCTTCCTGGGTGTTTTCCTGCAGCCAGAGCAGTTTGTACCAGTCCGTGCATGTCGCTAGAGGACACAATAAAAGACGTGTGTGCTCAGGTGAGGTGCTAAGGGGCAAATCCCAAGATTTTAATTTCTCTCAAGAATATATACAGGTTTGACCATGACAATGGATTGGAAGATTGAGGTGACACCTCTTCAATCACATCAGTCACATAGAGAGCCCATCACTCTTTTCCATCATGGGAAAAGAATTCATAACAAAGAACAGTTACAGAAACATTAGCTATTATTTACACTAACACTTGTGAGAACTCTGAAGCTCTGACTCCACAAGTATGCAAAACAATCAGAAGGCTGAAAAAGCAGGGCAACACATGCACCCATCTCCTTTTGGACTGGTGCAACACACATGGGAAAAGGCAGCCGAGCACTCATTATTCCGGGGATGTGCTGGTCCTACAGGAACACCTTTGCCCTTGGATGGGAGCTGTCACCCAGAGCCCGAGCCGTGCACAGGTTTAACCTTATTTTCCATGCCCAATTGACCTCAGAAATGATTCCCCAAGCATCCCTTTGCACAGGGGTCTCGCCCTCGCTTTTAAAACCTTGTTTGTTCTAAACGACGAGGGAAGCACCCGCTTACCTCAAACGTCCTTCCTTTCCAGCAGCTCACATGTTCCCCACCTGGATTTGGAGCAGGGCTTTTAATAGCTCTCCATTTTCAGCCTTGCTTGCACTTTGGATGGGGAAAAGCAGGCTGGTTATAAAAGTTCCAGTGGCACCAGCACAAGCCTTTGTAGGAACAGTGCTAAGAGGAAATTGGAAAAGTAAGGCTGGAGAGTACAATCCTATTTAAAAAGTATTTTAGAATCTCTAGGACAAAAAAAAGGAAAAAAAAAGGAAAGAAAGGAGGACAAGAGAAAGAAAAAACTTCACAGATTCTTTCTACTTTATTTGAAAAAAAAGACCTTACTAGTTTTCATTTCAGTTCTGTGTCTTTTAAGCACATTAAGAAGTAATAATTTGCTCATATCCTAAAGACATTTTGACAGTTCCTTGGCTTCTTCCTCACTGTTCTTTCCAGCTGTCTGTCCTTTTTTTTCTTCTCTAGGCAATGGGGAGCGACCTCTTGGCCCCAAGGAGGGTCACCCTCACAAAGGACTCCAGCTTCAGCAGAGACTGTTCCAGCAGGGCTGGTGTTATTTAAAACCTCAGCCCCGGTCAGCAAACATCTGCCCTGTCCTTGCTCCGTGAAGGCCGCACACAGCCAAGGTCTGACAGGCTCCGGTTGCCACCAGGGCACAAAATGTTGTCCTTCACATCTCACAGGGCTGGAGAAGCTGCTGGGAAGCTTTCGAAATGTAACTAAGATGCAGCACAAATAATAAAGGGGAAAAGGACTTAAAGTAAATGACAACGGAGATGGACCCAAATCAGAAAAGGAAGAAATCCCCAGCCTGATCATCACTGGAACAGCTTTCCCCCTCCCTCTTCCCAAAGACTGGAGCTGTGGACACTTGGATCCAGAAGGATGTTGGGGGAGCATGACACCAAATAGAAGAAGGTTTACTTGTAAACCAACTCTGAGTGTTTTATTGATAAGGCTTCCCTGTATCAATTTTGAAGTTTTAGCATTATTGGAACTGAACTAATAGTCACCATTAGTTGTATCTTGAAACATAAAATAGACGTAATATCACTGGTAAAGTCAACATTGTCCTCCAGCCAACTCTGCAAATAACAACAGAAAACACAGTGATGAAAAGCACTTTTTGAGTTTAATTATTTACCCTTTGGCAATAAATATCTACCAAATAAATATCTACTGAATAACCTCCTCCACAGTGGAGCAAGGAAGGAGAAATGTGAATGTGAGACAATGACAGGAAGAAAATAATATCGGACACAAACCAAATAAATTATTCGGGCTATCCTACAGAAAATGAGGATGGCAGGTTAGCCATGGGATATCAACCTCCCTTGGCAGGTGATGGCTTTTATTGGATGTGATAAAGGAGAGGCTACGGGTGAAGAGCGCCACGACGAGCGATTCACCGATCGTCCGGAAAACTGACAGGGAGATTCCTCATGTCTCAATTGCAGAATGGGATACTTAACATTTGGAGTGCCATTTGATGACATTCATGAGAGGATAATGACTCTGTGTCAGTAATGACCTAGACTGGATTTGGAGTGGTGACCTAGAGGTAAAAAACTTTATAAGGCATTACTGTCACCTAAGCCATTGCCATCAAGCTTCACTGCCACTTAAACTCCTTCCTTTGGACTTATTTCCACACGAGGAGGATCCTGCTCTCCACAGAATGTTTGCAAAAGAGGGCAGAATTAGCTTCACTTTATTAAAACTGCCTTTGATTTAAGGAGGAGCAGATCTAAGCCACTATGAGAATATCCATCCTCCCCTGGGCTGCCCGTTTTCCATAACCTTGCTCCGTGCCCTGCGGAGCAGAGCTGACGGAGTGACCCCCCCCAAGCTGACATATTTTATGATCTGCTCTCCTTGCACCTTTTGTTGCTGACAGGACGGGAAGGAAAATAAAAGATGTGGTCTAATTAAATCTCGGTATTATTATATTAATAAAGAGGGACAATCTCTGGCAAGAGCAAATCAAGAACAATCTCCAGCGATCTGCTGGATAGAATGAGAGAGAGGTAAAATAAGATGAGGCTTTCTTGCTCCAGGAAAACCTCATTTTACCCAGGTTTTTGGGACTCAGCAACATTCCTTTGCACAATAAAATTAAAGCTGGCAATTTGGAAGGAAATGACTCCATGGGACACCCTAAAGCATCCTAACGATGGGAAAGCCTCAAGCACTTGGGTTCACTCCTTTTGGGGATATCCTCAATCCTATTTCCATCTCCAGTTTACTCAGGGGCTGCTTGGACCATCGCAAACTGGTTTGCACAAGTGGCCTGACTGGTTTAACTGGAGCTGAGCTGCTTTGCTGATGGTAGCATTGGGAAACACCTTCTAAAGCAAAAAGTCTGGAAAACAACACGTCCACAGAACTCCTCCTGCACTCCTGGCACCGGACAGAACTGCCAAGCACAGACCACACCCCTCGAAACCAACATTAAAAGCCAATACTAAAATACTCATTATTAAATAATGAATAGGTGAATAATGAATGATGAATAATGAATATTTATGTTTCTATATTGTATAGATATCCCCCTCCATCACCCAAGACATGGATTTCCATGTTCCTTCCATGAAAACCACTAATGCAATTTAAAGGAATATCCAAATCTCATTTTCTGGCACAGAACTTTTTCCTATCTTTTGAAAATGGTTGTGGAATTATTGTCACAGCCTGTATTTGTTTTTGGATAAGTATTTCGATCAGGCTGCTGATTTAATTTACATGCTACACATTATTTGGCCATCTGGCCTCTTCCAGAATAGCATCAGAACAGATTTTTGAATCGTTAGAAATATTAAAATCATAAAAGCAATAAAAAAATATTTATTATTGTCAAGGACAAGTCTTGAGTCATTTTTATTCCCCCTCTTGGTTTTTTGCAATGTATTAAAAATTAAAACCAGGGGTTTTGAAAGATAACATTGAATCTACAATTTTAAGTAAATGTAAGAATTTTGAGATAATACTCTAAGAAAATCTAATTTAAAAAAAAGAACATAAAAATGCTGCCATATCACCTTTTAGGATTTAAAATACACATAATTATCACATAATACTTTGCATAACCTTCTGTGTTAAGCATGAGCTGAAACTGCAGCTGTGAGGGAATTTTTGGGGGGTATTAATCCCCCATAGATCCCTGGATTGCACAGAACTGCTGCCACAAACTCCTCCAGGGCGGGGGTGAATCCAGCCGTGCCATGCGAGAAACATCCCGACAGCAAAATCGCTGTGAAAGAAGAAAATTATCCATATTTTTTTGAAGTGAACAAAACCAGAGAGATTTTGCTCGTTTCTCAATGGAAACTCCTCACACAATTGCTGTGGCAGCAGAATTATTTCTGCTTTAATAGATTGTGAAGGTCTTGTCTTTGTTTAGCGTAAATATTTGAGTATTCTCTTTAAATAAAATGTACACCCTAATTTTTTTTATAAATTGTGATTTTTTTCTGAAACCGGTTTATAAAAAATGGATGGGGGTATTTCATTTGCTGAAGAAAATCAATCTATAGGCTCATCTGAATGTTAAAAATGCCATGTTTATCCCTTCTCTCGACAAAAAGTGGCTTTTCCCATTCGTGTTTCAGCGGGAGCAGCTCAGTTCTAAGCACAAAATCCTTCCAGTCAGTGCTTGATAAGTAAGGCATTATTTCAGTGAGCAGGGCAGGGTTATATCCATCCAAAAATTCCAGAGGGAGGGGAAAATCAGGACTCTGGGCGCTGCTCGGTGGTTGCAGTGCAGCTCTGTGTGCTCAGTCAGCTGGAGAAGCCGAGCTCATCGGGCCATGGCTCTCCATCCTCCACTGATTCCCCCTCTGAGCCACGGCTGTGACGCGTTTTCCTCTCCATCCTTATCAGGGCTGGAGTCCATATCAGCTTTGTTTGGAAAGGAAAGGAGGGCTCCTTTCAATGGGGTCAAAGAGGGAGATTTCTGGGATGCATTTTGGGTCATTGTTAATGCTTCACTTTCCAGCGGCAATCTACGGGAGGAGGGAGGTTTTCTTAGGAGGGGAGGATTTTAAAGGAGGCATTGAAAATTCCAGAACCGCCTCCAAAAATATTGTCAGATCTTATATTTTTTGACAAAAAGTAGTTTTCCAGGTGGAAAGATTTAGGAAAGTCTTACTAAATGCAAAGCTGATTGATGACCTTTACCAACACTCCGTCCTTCCACTCAGAGCAGTTATTTAATTTATGATGAAGAAATTCTTTACCAAGACGGTGGTGAGGCCCTGACACAGATTATCTGGAAAAGCTGTGGCTGCCCCTGGATCCCTGGCAGTGCCCAAGGCCAGGCTGGACAGGGCTTGGAGCAACCTGGGGTAGTGGGAGGTGTCCCTGCCCATGGCAGGGGTGGGATGGGATGAGCTTTGAAGTCCCTTCCCACCCAAACCGTTCTGTGATGATTCTATTTCAACAAGAACCACAAGTTAAACAAGTGGATGATTAAACTAATCCAAATTAACTTTAGAGCGATATTAAATTTGGAAAAAGCTGACTCCTGATTTAATTTGGTTCCTCATTACCAACCCTTCCAGCTCTGTAAGGTTTTTTGGTGCCAAGAGCTTCTTTTCAATTAAAACCCAGGGAATGGTGGGACAACACATTGCCAGGTACACAGTCACTATCAGAATTATCTAATTAGTTATTTTGTTACTAATTTAATTCAGAGTTTTAATTGTTTGACACTACACCAGAATGTTCAGGCACCTCCAGTTCAAAACTACACAAAATAACCCTGAACTATGCTTTGTATTTGTTTGTTTTCTAAAATATGTCAGCATAGGATTCTATGATTCATATGAGCAACTCTCATTTTTTCTCTCACTTTATGCCTGTGTTGGTTAAAACAGGGTTTCCTGCATTTAGCAGCTACTAAATAACTATTAGTTTTATTAAATTAGACTATTAATTTTATTAAATTAATGCTAGTTTAACCTGAGTCACTCAGTAAAGAAGAAATTCTTGTGAGGAGTGAGCTGAACAGTGAGGGACAAAGCTGCAGGAATGGCACATCCACAGCAAGAACCACAAAATTCTTTGTCAACTAAAAGCAAAATGCGAATTGACAAAACTGTGCCAAAACGTGCAATGAACAGGTGGAAACTAAAACATTGCATCACATTTCAGCAAGGCTCAACCTCCAATACATCCTCAACGAAAATGCAGAGGTCTGTGAGTCTTATTCTTCCTCTATCACCAGCCCCAAGCAAAGCCACGCTTGAAGGGGGGTAATTTTTAGAGTCACAACGCAGAGAGAATACAAGAAAAACCTTCCACGGTTCTTTTGCTCGGACTCCTCCTGCCCTGGAGGGAACCTGCAGGATTATTCCCTAATCCCCCTGGCCCTGGCTGATCCACACCAGGGATACACTCCCAGATCCTGGGGAGATGAGCGGCTCAATCCCAGGTCGCAGCTGCCCTCAGGGGGGCTGCCCCCAGCCCTGGCACTGCCAGCCTTCCCCTGGCGAGGAGCAGAGCTGCCTTTGGTGGCAGCCAGGCCTCTCCCCACCTCCTCTGCATCCCGCTGCATCCCTGGCTGGCCTCTCAGCGCTCTCTTTCCCCAGGCCTGACCGATGACAGACAGCTGGAACCACGCGGTCAGCACCGGGGGGTTCTGCAGGATGGTTGTTGCGTCAAAATCTTGCGACCGTGTCCGCAGGGACGCAGGTGAGAAGCATGTGGAGAGTGTTGTGCAGGCCNTATTGCATCGCATTTCAGCAAGGCTCAACTTCCAACACATCCTCAACGAAAATGCATGACTGCCAGCAGGAGTCCGCTNTGTTCTGTGAGAGAACAAGGTATAAAAGAACTTGTAACTAGTTAAATAAATCACTCGCTCACTACGTCACTTGCACTTCACAATGACTTCATAAACAAACTTCACTATTCTGCTGGATCAAGACTTCTGCCTGGTTCTTCTCCCCTCAAAAATCACGGGACCTCTGCGGGCAATTCTATACCAGACCACTAATTTTAAAGCAGGATTAGAAGCAGAGATCACAGCTTCTAACACGTCTTTGCTGCTGCAAAGGCTGTAACCACAGCTCTGGATAATTTTCATAGAAACCGAGTTGAGCCCTCAGCTGGCGCAGACATAACCCTGTTGCACTTGGCAGCGGCTCGCTGCATTACAGCAGCTCAGCACCTCTCCCAGACATCAAACTTCGAGATATTACCTGCAAAACAACCTGCTTGTAATGCGGGGAGATGGAGTGACCCTGCTGAGATGGGAACTTAAAGCCACGCCACGCTGCCGAAGGCAAATGGAGCGTGAAAACCCATGGTAGGAAAGTTCCTGCAGGGGAACAGCGATCCTGAGCAGCCTTTTAACCTTCCTAAAACTGAGGCTGTGATCCCTCCACAAGGATCTATCCCGGGTGGGCATCCAGGCTTTGGCACATGCTGCAGGTGATGCCTTATCCTGGGCTTAGAATTAAAAGCCAAACACAGTTAGAGGGGAAAAAGGGATTTTACCTCAGAGTTTATTAAGGATCCTTAGATCCAAGGAGGAGCACCCTGCAAGAATGGCCCCCCTGGACCGAGGCACGGAATGCACGTTGGAAAATGCACACCGGAGAATACACAGAAAAGCTCCTCCACGATCGTTTGCTTATACAATTATAGACCTTACATATTAGCATATTTATCATAGATTTTCCAATGGGAGGCTCAGGAGGAGCCCCCTCGTAAGGAGTGACCCCCCTCTGCATAGATCTATCTTAGTTTACAGAGTATGTTCTGGAGAAGATCTTGGGTCTGGGGCTCACTGACCCCCTAATTATGAAGTTTCTAAGATGTTTAGTCTNAAAATTATTATGGCATCACAGGGACCTGGAACAGAGCAGGTGTGCCTCGGCTGAGGAAAGCAGCAGAAATGATCAGAGGCCGATTCAGGCGTCATTCTTGGGCATTCCTTTGGGCTCCTCCACCTGGATGATCGTCTCCATGACCTGAAGATCTTCAGCAGAGCAGAGCCCAAGCAGCTTTTTTGTGCCCCCAGTTAACCCTCCTGGCTCCAGCCACCTGAGGCTCTCACTTTTCCCCCTCTCACTCAGAGCTCTCCAGCTCAACTCAGGTGAAAAAATACAGCACAAGGCTTAGAAACAGCAGAACAGAGACAAAATGCTGTGTTTTGTGCTCCAGAGATACAAACTACATTACAAGACCTGAAATATGACCCACTTTTGTTCAAATCCTTAGCAGCAACGTGTTGCTCTGGAGGCTTAATTTGATTTATTGCTGGCTATTCCAAACTAGGGGCGTGTGAAGAGCAACGTCCAGCATGACCACGGGAATTCCAGCTTCCAGTTCCTGGGGAAGAATCACAGTCCTACAACTGGAAAAATGACCTCATCTCCCTTCATTACAGATTGATCTTGGCCCTCCATTATTGATGCAGCTGACGAGGCAATCGCATTAGGGCGGCTCCGAAGGAGCTGACACAGTGCAGCCTCCAGATCTAAATTCAGAAGTTTCCTGCCTTGTCAGTTGTCCCATTACAAATCTCCTTTGGCAGGGGGTGAGGGGAAAGGGTTATTTATAATTTAGCCATGAAATTTTAATTGTGGGCTGAAATCGGCTGGGGTTAGAAATAATGTTTGGTCGTGAGGTTGTGTGTGAGGGAGAGAGGCTGAAAGCAGAAGGTGCTTGACATTGAGGAGGCATCGGTTCAGCTCGTTAGTAAGTCAGGTAATTATTGGATTTTAAACTAAACACTTCTTTGTGAGGATAAGACTCATTTAAAGAACATCTGAGATGGGTCAGTGAGGTTTCCCCTTTTCCATACCCACGTAAATTACTGACGTTCGCTTTATGGTTAATCAAAAAGAAACCAGCTGGAAATCATTCCACTCCTCATTTTTACGCTTTCACCAATGCAAAGGTCACACAAATCCTGCTGGAATCGAGGAAGAGATTTACTCCTCTTGCCCACTCTCCACTGGGCACGTAAAACCACACACAAGGAGCCTCCCATGCAGTCCGGGTGCCTGCAAACCACCCCTTCCTTTGGGAATTCAGGATTTTAATCTCCACTGGACATTTTCAAGACCTTCATATGAATTTCAAACTACTTGAAGACAGACCCTTCAAACCAGCAGGCAGCTCTGAGTAACTGTGTTAGGCACAAATAGGTTCTTTTAAGCAGAGGATATAGGAGCATTTTGTGTTATAGATTCTGAGCAAATTGAAGCCCGGATTAAAGCAATAATAGAGGCCACAGATCGTTAATGCAAATGCCCAAGTTTGCAATTCTGGACACAGCTCTGGGCTCAGCCATCAGTATTCACAAAAAGGACTTCACAAACAGAGCCGCATACTAATAAAAAAAAAAAAGGAGAAAAAAAATCACTCTGCAGAACCACAGCTGCTCAGTACTCAGTATAGATCATCTTTCCATTTTAATTTGTATCAGCATCTTTCCAAGTCAAATTGACTAATACCAGGGTGCCTTATCCAAGGGCCATGTGGTCCAATCAAAGATCAATTTAAAGTGTGTTGGAAGAGATTGTTTCATTTAATTCATGGACGTCAGAAGCTTTAAGCTCTGCTCCCCTCGCCAAGGCATGGCTGCAGCCTCATTCCAGCCACAAAGACACACAGACAATACCCGGTGGAGGCAGATTAACTGGAATGAGCTTTTATTAACTCACCTGGAAGCAGAAGCCAGAGATAAATCACCCAGAGCTCATCCTCCCTTCAGAATCTCACTGTGCCAGCCAGGCTAAAACTTCCCTGATCCACTGGGGCCTTCCAAACCTTCTTTGCATAAGATCCCCCAGACTCGCTCATAAATTCACCTGCAGTTGTGGTTTATCACCAGTTTGTGGGTGCCACACCCAACACAAGACATCTGAAAGGATTTTGGTTGCTCATGTCCTGCTCAGCCCCAAGGAATTGGATCCACCAGGGCCCCGCTGCCTCCCCAGCACCAAACCAGACCCTCCGTGGTCAGGAGCACAAACTGAGGCACAAAATGTTCCATGAGAGCTTCCAACCAGTTGTACGCAAATTCAATCACCTCCAGATTATTAAATCAGCTAAATTTTCTCACCTTGATGGCCTGCCAGCGTCCTGGATTATTATGAACCGCTCAGGAATGGTTATGCATCCCCATCCTGCAAAGCCAAGGAGCACTGGCATTTGGGCAGGCCTGCTTGTCTCTCGTTTATGGTCTGCAAAAAGGATAGAAATCTGGGTTTGAAAATACATTTGTAGGTGATTTACAGCACATCAGAAATACTCTCAGCTGAGACCTGAAAGCAGAGAGTTGCAGCAGCACAATCAGCAAACACCTCTGACAATGCCGAGAGCTTGGGTAAGGTTAGAGCACCCCAAAAAAGCCTCTGTCCCATGAACCTCATAAAAAAGCAGAGGTTTTAAGAAATAAATATGTTAAAAGACACATGGGCACATCCTGCACCTTCATAACCCACAGACAGGGGCTGGGGAAGAGTTGTCCTCCTCCTTTTTCCCTCTGCTGTCTCTGGTTCAGCTCCTCCACGGAGAGAAAACCCAAACCAACCAAGGAGAAAAGCAGCAGCAGCAGGAGAGAGATGAATTTCCAGCGTGCCTGGATTGAAAATTCCAGCGTAGCCAAACCAGAACATGATTGCATTTGGATCCCTGAGCCACCCAATAGCCTCAGGTAACCCTTGGGTCACGATTTTGACTCCCACTTGTTGGATTTTATGCTGAAATTAATGCCTTCTGCAAATGGATCTCTTCCTGATTTTCCTTGGGATGCCTTTTTTTTTTTTCCCCAGAGTTTGTATTTTTCAAGAGTTTCATACAGAAATTTTGCTCTGATATTGCTCTGAAATCAGGGAGAATTTTTGCTTCAGGTACAAGAGCTCCTTGGAGTCAAGTTGGTCTTTCTCTTTCCCACTGCCCCCCTTCCAGAACATTAAAAATTGGAAATGTACTTTTAAAACCTTAAAACCTCATTTCAGATTATTTTTATCCACCTTCATAACGCAAATATTTCTTCCAGAGGAATATCTAATAAAAAATGGAAAACAAAACATTAAGATTACTCAGTACTCTCAGAGCAGTGCTTTGGCTGAAAAGCTGATTTAAAAACCCAAATTAGTTAAAGTTTGATAATGAAATCAATAATATAATTATATCTTTCTGGCAATGCATTTGTCTGCAATTTTTCATATTACTTTGTTTATTTTTCCACTCCAATACCTTTTGCAAATTCCTTATAATTAAGATAAAGCAGTGATGGCAAAACTACTACAGGACATGGTGTTTTCATTAATTCGGGCAGCACAAATCAGATTGTGGGGAAACTCATCTAAACAAGCTGCAAAATCCTCAAATTCTTAAATTATCCTTTTCAGGAAGAGTTTGCAGGGCAATGAAGTCTGATTTAGTGAAATTTAGTATTTCTACACTTTCTGTTCAGATACCCAAATACACTGTGCACAATTCCTATTTCATTTCTGATAGAAAATTCAGACTTCTTTACATACAAATATATTTGTAGTGATTGAATAGAACAGCCTGAGCGCCTAAATTCCCCTGAGATTCCACTTCTTGTCATAGTAAAGTGAGGGCAGACAAATCCAGTCACTGAAGGTGTGCCAGGATATAAAAACCCCAGATTTTCTCAATGTTGAGAGCACAATTCCGGGTTTGGAGTGAGTGGGAGAGGTAATGGTCCCTACAAAACACCTTTCTCAGCAATTTTTACAGCTTATTTTACTCTCTGATTCACCTTTTGGCCAGAATTCCGTCCTCATCCCTCCAGTTTTCTGAGCTGGGGCTGGGTTTCCAAAAAAAGCTTCATCTTACCTTGATTTTGTGGCATTCCTTCACTAAATGTCCCACCTGTGACTAGGGTGAGGATTTTCATCTTGGATTTATGGCCAAACCAGGCTTAGGAGGGATCCAGGTGGGCGCAGACTTTTGAAAAGTCAAAGAGCTTTTTGAAATCTGAAGAGAGAGGGGGAAAAAAATAACCAAGAATTGTGCAGTGACGGGAAGAGATTTGAGCCGCGACTGCGCCGTTTTCAGCGGGGTTTGCTTTGGGAAGCCTTTATTTATACAGCAGAGCTCAAAATGCTTCAATGAAATCCCTGGCAATGGGAGCAGAAATTGGCTTTCCAATGGCTGATGTTCCCCACCCTGAGGAGGTAAAATATCACCCAGCAAAACAAACAAGACAAGCATTTCATGAAATAGAGCAGAGAGGTTTCCCCTAATGCGGGAATCAGGGATTAAATTTCCTGCCTGGCAATACACAGGAGGTCAGAAAAGATGTTTATAATGGCATTTTCTTGCTTAAAAATCTATGAAGACAACGGATTGGTGTGTCAGGTTCAGGCTCTGCTCTGCTCTGTTTCTTTCCAGTTTGACCTCTTAATCCCATCCATCTCAGCACAGAGTTAATATCTTCCTAAATCCACTGGAGTTCTCCTTCAAGCATGCTGAAATCAGGGAGAATTTTTGCTTCAGGTACAAGCTGGACCTAAGGCTTTCATTTTTAAAAAATACATAGTTGTTTTTTTTTTTAGACTATATATATTCAAATATATATTAATATTTAAGCACGTACTTCAGTTTGAGTCCCCTAATTCCCAGAAAATGAGATTAATTACCTTGGTAATTTTTTTTTTTGGTCCTGTGGTACTGACAGTAAACATTACCAATAATCAAAACCCAATTATTTCCAAAATGCAGCAAATTAATTGATGCACACAGGACATAATACCATGAAGAAACCCCAACATTAGAGGGACTGGATGCAGAATTTACTAGGACAAGATGCTCCACCCATCGGGATCTCTCCTTTATTCTGGGGGTTTTTTTGGCTTTCTTCAGTCCCCAAAGCTAAATTTCATAGGTATTTTTGGAGAGGGGAAAGATTTTTCTATCTCTGTGTCCCAGTAGAAGATATTTCTCTTCAGGCACAAGGTCTCTGGGCTGGTTTAGTTTAACTGAGCCCCACACTTGGACCAGGAGGACACCCTTGTACAAACAACAATGAATCCAAGGAAAACCCCACTGGAAAGATGAAGGTGCTGGAAGAGAAAACACCCAAAGGCTTTGCTGCGGCATAGGAACTGCCAGAAAACATTGCTGACTGTCACAAGCCCTACGTTTGAAACCCAAAAGTCAATATTGCCCTACTTATGTTTTGAAATATTCATCTCAATTATTATTTGCAGGAAAAAAAAAATAAAAGAATGAAAGCCCAGCTAAGCACCACGAGCAGCAGTGGATCTGAAACTTAATCATTAGTGAGTTGTAAGCAGATAACATTAACTGGAGATCCTCTCTGTGAGTTCCTAATTACCTCACAGCATTTTTCCTAATGACGGGAAGCACATTAGGATGTGCCAGGCTTTCTAATAATCCCCATTATTTATTGATGCTCTATTTGTGCTCCTAAAGATGCTGAGACATTTCGAGCAACCCAGAATATTTGCACAGCTCCATCAACCGACACAAGCCCTGGCTCAGGGAAGTACTCAAGTGATGAGTTTCTTATGGGTTGTCAAAGGCTGACGCCGTTGGTGCTTTGTGAAAGAAGTTTTATTCCATGGCTAAGTCCATAACAAAGTCTGTGGGCTAAAGCCCAGAGTTACAGTAAAGTCCAGTTTCCTAAGTGTTGGCAGCAGCAAAGCATAGCAGCAGCAGCAACAGCAGAAGATGAAAAATGCACGGTGGTCCCAAACCCCCGAAAACTAACACATTATATTTCTAAATTACCCAGTAAGAAAATGACACGACCCTTGACATCACCTTTTCTGACCTATCCAGGCCAAGTTCTGATTTACGATGGTGGTCGTAATTTTTACCTAAAGCATACGCAAATGGATTAATCTGTTCTGTCTAGGAATGGTAAACTGTTCTAGCTCTTGTTTTAGTTTTGTCTAAAGCAGAGTTAACTTTATCAAAGGCGAGGTACTGTAACTAGGTCTAAGGATTCTTGCTTAATGCAGTTTCTTTCTTATTCTTGAGGCACTTAAAATGTACTTCAGCTTTCTCAAAGCTATAACTTTCTCGCAGTTCATGCCTGTGTGACTTGATAAATTTCTCCTCCTCCACATTCTTTGGTACCGACGCCTGGATGTAGCAGAGTTAAGGGGAATTGTTGGAATGCAGGCTCCTGCTGGATTCCAACACTCAAGCATTTCATTATCGTTAAGGCTGGAAGAGACCTCCAAGATCACCAAGTCCAACCTTTGACTGAATATCCCCATTCCCACTAAATCATATCCCAGAGGGCTACGGCTCATTTTTTGAACACTTCCAGGGGTGGTGATTCCAGCTCTGCTCCAGGCAGCCTGTTCCAGTGCTTAACCACTCCTTCGGAGGAGAGATTTTTCCTAAAATCCAGCTTGAACCTCCTCAACCCGACTTGAGGCCATTTGTTTTGCCCTGTTTTCAAAATGGACTATCAATGTATTAAAAAAAACAACCAAACAAACACAATATTATTTATCCAGGTGTGTGATAGCTATTCAGAATTCTGTATTTTAGACTCTGTTAAAAGAATAAAAATAGCTACCTTGGCAATATTTAGAAGAATAAAGAGATAAAAAATAAATGAATAAATTAAGAGTGACTTGAATATTGTTCAATTACGCTGATGAGATCCTGGGCAGTTCTATCATTGCACTTACAAAATTAGAACCCGATAAAATGTTTATTTAGCATAAATTCTGTGCTGTGAACTTGGAAGGAGGTGAATTTCCATAAGGAGTTAATAGCCTTAAACTAACGTTGGTGTGTGACGGCTTGGGAAATTTTAGTGGTCAACACTCAAAGGGTTTGAAACAACCACAGAGGAATTGTTACATTTTAGGAGGATGATGAAGGCCCAAATTTAAAAGCCAGGTTCAATTTCCTGCTCAGTGAGAGTTTCCTTGTAAGGCCCAGAACTCTGGGGCTGGACACTTAATGCCTCATAAAATCCAAAGCTTCCGTGTCCTCTTCACTTCCAGTAGAGAAGGATAGACTAAAAGTGGAACCTGCTGAACAGGAAGTTGAAGAGAAATGTTTTGTATGTTATGAATAACCCAAACTCTCCAGTAATAACAATCATTGCTGGAAATGTGACTTCCACCAGTCTGAAACGTCCCCAGTTTTGACAAAAAGCACAAGACTTGCGAGACAACAGCTGCTGGTTCACAATTTGCTGGTTTAGAACCAGACTCCAATCTGGGTAAATGCATTCCCTGTTTCTCTCTCCTAGGATTCATTAATTCTGAGGGGAAATAGTGTGACTTGTAAAATTATTATAAATCACACAAGTTACTCTCCCAGTCGTGCTCAGCAACAGCACTGAGACAGAAGCAGAGCTTGCTAATTATGTGCCACAACAAAGATTATAATGAATGCTCTAATTAACTATGCCTTTATGTTTGATGAACTAATAAATAATTTCTTCCTCAGCCATTATAAAATCATTTGGCACAAAGACCCTTGATGCGCTCACAAGCCCCTCCAGGTAAGTTTTTATTCTGTATTTTTAATCACCTCTGGGTCGTGATGGACTTTTCCCAACTCAGACGAATTTGCTCCTTCTTCCATTGCCAGGGACATTCTGCACCGAGAGCTGCAGCTGGCAACTGGATTATTTGGATTTTGTTGGGAATCTTGGGGCATTCTCACCACCCAGAGCGAGCCAGCCCACACTGCTCATCCCCTTTTCCTGCCTCTCTCCTGCCAGGATGAGGAGATGCTCCAGAGGTGTCCCAGTGCAGCAACCAGGCTGACAGCAACCAGGCCCAGGATCTGGCTCATGTTCCTTGTCTTGTTGTCCGATGGGGGAGCTGGGAAAGGGGCTCAGCCTGGAGAAAAGGGGCATCAGGGGGGCCCTTGTGGCTCTGCACAAGTCCCTGACAGGAGGGGGCAGCCGGGGGGGTCGGGCTCTGCTCGCAGGGAACAGGGACAGGAGGAGAGGGAACGGCCTCAGGCTGGGCCAGGGGAGGCTCAGGGTGGACACCAGCAGGAATTTCCCCATGGAAAGGGTGCTCAGGCCTTGGAACCGCCCAGGGAGGTTTGGAGCCCCAAACCCTGGGGGGATTTAAAGGCCATGTGGATGTGGCACCGGGGATGTGGAGCAGTGGTGGCCTTGGGGAGCGGTTGGGCTCCATGGTCTTACAGGTCTTTTCCAACTGAAACCATGCCGTGGTTCCACCTCCCTGCAGCAGCTCCTTCCCTCGGCTCCCTCCCGTTCCAGAGGTCCGTGTTGGCAGGAGCCACGGAGCAGAGCCCCCAGATCCCACCCCAGCTGTCCCCTGAGCCATCCCCACCCTGTCACAAAGCCACCAGCGCCCCAAGCCCACGCGCTGCCCCCGAGATCCACTGCAGTTGCTCGCAGGGATTTTGCCCACGGTTCAAAGAAGGAGAAGTTTCCTTCCCATCCCACTTCCTTTTCATTTCAAACAGGAACAAGTGTGACAAATCCACTGTGGGAGAACAACAGGATCTGCTTCATTCAAATGCCTCTTCTCCCTGCAAGAGCGACCACAGCGCAGCCCCAGCACCGAGGCCGGCCTGAGATCAATTCCAACCGCCGTGTACAGGGGAAATTTGAAATACAAATAGGAATGTTCTCCAGCTATTATAAACATTGGATTTTTTTCTACGAGCAGCGTTGGCTTATCTCTATTATTACTACAAAGCTTTTTGGAGCTGTGTGTGTAACAGCAGCCGCAACAACTCGTTCCTTAGGAAAAAAAATACCAGTGATGCGGCACTGTTAGAGCAGCTTAAACAGCAAAATTACCAATGAATCCACTCTGCAGCCCTCAGAGCCACTTCTCACGTGCGTTACGGGAGCCGTCGGAGCCTGGGCACGTCTCAGAGCTGAGGGCTGGGGAAGCAAAGCGGAAAATCCATGATGATAGGAGCGATGATTGTATTTATTTGCACTTGGGTAGCGGGCGAGATTCCCTGTCATGCTCCAGGAAGCAGGAATGCAAAGCACTGCCTAACCTGTGGGTGTTTAAACAGGCTCCATCCCCAGAGCTCGCACAATGTATGAAACACCTCAACAGCAGCCCCTTTGCTGTTCGCCAGCAGCAGGCACCGCGATCCCGGTTTGGCAACGCCTCAGTACAGTTCTGAACAGCTCAGACAGCTCATGCCCGTCTAGATCTGTGATCCAGACCAAAAATCAGCCAAAAAATTATAATCAAGGGAGCTCTGACTCTGAACACGCCCACCCTAGAGGAGCTTATCCAGTAGAATGGGATTAAGTACTCACAACTTGTGTTTCTGGGAGTTCCACCGGCAGCTTGCGGCGCTTTCTCAGGATGGTTTTTGGGTTTAATTATGTGATGTTCATTAAATCAAGCAGTCTCAGCAATGCTCCCCCCAGAACCGGTATAGAGCCAAAGAAATGGTGTCATTTAGCCTGAGAGGAGGAGGGAAAATGGGAAGATTGAGGTTGGGTCATCAATTTAGCCATAATAAATCACAGCAAAAGCTGAGTTGGAAGGGACGCTCAAGGACCATCGAGTCCAACTCCTGGCCCTGCTGGAAAAAAAACCAAAAGGAAATGTTGTATGGGAAATGGCTGATTTCCCTTCCCTAAATCAGAGTGGGACACAGCCATGGACTGTGGACATAAAAGACAGAAATGCAGCTTTTACCAGCTCTCAATCAGCACAACTATGGTGTATTTGCATAAGGATGAAAATGTTTTTGTATTTTGTATCAGAATTTTGTTCGATAAGAGTTAAATTTTCACATCCAGTGGTGATTTACTGAAATAAACTGGAATTTATACAGATAAATTGCATCAGGGACTTTCCCAGGCAAACTTCAAGATCCATTAGTGGCCATCTCAGGACCTGGAGCCTTCTTTAAGCTGGTTTAGCGTCCTCAGCCTGGCTGAATATTTCCTGCTTCTCACCGAGGAGAGCCGGGGACTGAAAGTGAAAAGAGATGTACTTGTGAAGATTAAAATCTCCTTTACAAATTGAGTGTATTAAGCATCTGTGCTACTTGGCAGCCTGGTGCATCAATTCCAACATAAAATAGTGTTAACAGCTCTACAAGCTTTTTATCTCTCACAGCTCCCCGCACTCCGGGTGGATCACATGGGCAAGAAATGGAACTGGCCTTTCAGACAGGGAGTTAAGCAGCTCTTAAATCAGACAAGCACCATGCCCAGGCAAGGCAATTTACCTTTTTTATGCCATTTTAAGCAACAAAACCACTTTTGCTCTTCGAGGAGTGCCTCTGAATCTGGGCATTATGGATCTGATCATCGTTGCTGTCCGGGTACTGCAAATGCTGCGGGTATTTATTTACTCTGCGTTCATATCTGTGCCACGCTGGCTGCTCCCCACCTCCCGAGGCTGAGCTGTGATCCCTCAGAGGCTCTGACATTTATACACGGGCAGGGGAGGAACTCGCCGAGCAAGCGAATCGTGCTCCAGGAAAATTCTGATTGGGCTAAAATAGATGAGAGGTTGGATTCTCACTCCGTATTAGCGACCATTTTTCTTCTCTTTCAGCTACAGCACGACAAATTTGCCCATTTCTTGCAAGCTCAAAAGTAGCTCAAGCCTAATAAGTGATCTTAGAGAGATGCACATATTGAATGTACTGCAGTCATGTATTCTTTTTTCAACACATTGTGCAAAATAATTAAGAATTAAAGTGCTGCTATTCCATTTTCTACAACTTAAATGAGTCTCTTCAGAGGTGCCTCTAAATAAGAAAACTGCATTTGGAAAGTCAGAGGTCCAGCCTGATTGGTGATGGACTAAAAGAAAGGATAAATAAAATTAATTTTAAAAGAATACAACCTTTTCTTTTAAAAGAAACACCTTTTTCAACAGAAAAGCAGTTTTGCTTCTTGCTGTCCTCTTTTAAATTTGTCCTTAAAAGTGGTAACAATTCAGATAAACCAAAAATTCAGATTATAAATTTCAGTAGGGCGCTGATGAATGCGTGCACTCGTCGCTCTGGAGCAAACTTTCTGCTGGGCAAAGAGCGTTTTCCCAGCTGCTCCCGGGTGGATTCCGCGCTGGATTTGGGAAGCCACCAGGAGGAGGACAGGACCCCTCCGGGATGCCAACAGCACATGAGCGCCTTGAGCCGCTGACACCAAGCCTCCAACCTTTCTCACGGCAGCAGAAAAGCCAGGAAAAGTGGAGTTCTCAAAGGGAATTTCATGAGGGAATGAGCTTGGCCTTCTGTTAACACCACATCATTTGTTCTTCCCGAGACCAGATTTTTAAATGCCTTTAATGATACAAATAAATGCGGGTGGGAACCGCTGAGGCTCCGCTGAAGTCAGTGGGGCTCTGCCAATTGCAGCGCTGGAGCCTCTTGAAGAGGAAAATCTCTTTTTCCTCTTTAAAATGAAAATGCCCTGACTGGGTAGAACCCACCGAGGACGTTACTGGGGAAATTACAGCAGCGTCTTGGCTCTGAATTATTAATAAGCAACATTCAGTGGAATTATTCACCCAAACAAGTCGTGTGTACATTAAGAAATGCTCCCCACAACAAGGTTTAAATAGAAGGTACTGTGATTAAATGGAGTTTAATTAGCAGGTACAATTACCTAATCAAAAGGAAGTGCTTTCCATTATTAGTCAGTACCTGCTGTAGAACAGCTCTGTTGTGAATATTCACTGGGTGTTGAGGAGCCACAGAGCCAAATTCTTCACTGAAACACTGATAATTATTGAATTTACCTTCATAGAGTGATTATGGCAGTGACAAATTTCAGTTTTAAATGCTCTCATTCCACTGAAAAATAAGAGTCAGATACAACATGTGACATTGGAACAGGGGTATTGGTGACTAAAGTGTTCTGCAACAGAGTATTGGAAAAGCCCAGATCCCCAAAAGTGGTTCAGGTAAATAAAAGATACGAACTTACATGATTTGAATCATAGAATTTCAGGATGGTTTGGGTTGGAAGGGACCTTAAAAATCATCCAATTCCACCCCCTGCCAGGGGCAGGGACACCTCTCACTGCCCCAGGCTGCTCCAAGCCCCAGTGCCCAGCCTGGCCTTGGGCGCTGCCAGGGATCCAGGGGCAGCCACAGCTGCTCTGGGCACCCTGTGCCAGGGCCTGCCCACCCTCCCAGCCAGGAATTCCTTCCCAACATCCCATCTAAACCTGCTCCCTTTCAATTTAAATCCATTTCCTCTTGCCCAGGCACTCCAGGCCCCTGTGGTGTGCCATGACCACAACAAACTGGAACAGAGCAGATGAATGATTCAAGAAACTTCAATAATGCTCAATAATAGACCAAATACTTTTCACAAAAGAATTATTAACTGCAACACATTTCTGCAGATCAATAAACTGCTGCCACTCATTGAAGGATTTAATTTTGTATTGGAACCTTCGTGTCTTCTGCAAATGAAAGCAGCAAGACAATGCTCCCGTATTTCAGTGCTGCACCGCAACAAACTCCTCTGGACCAAATTCTAGGATCACAGTCAAGGAGATTAAATTTTTCCAGACCATGGAAATGGCTCCTGCTGGTTCGGCCTTTTTTAATCAAAGCTGCTGCTTTCCAAGGTGAGGCTGTGGAGTGCAGCTGGCCCTGGAGACAGAATTCTCCCTGCCCTGGGCACAGAGCTGGTGTTTTGCCGTTTCTGTTGCAGGGAGGAGGAGGAGGATCCCACATCCCACCCCCTGTGAACCTGACTGAAAACAAGGAATGCAGCTTCTGTCTAGAGAACATCACCTCAGGAAAGACTTGTTCTACCTCTGCATTAATATAAGAAAATGAACAAATTCAGTGGGGGTTTCTCACCAAAACAACTCTCCAGAAATCCCTGGAAGGTCTGTATTTACCCAAAAGATTGGCTCCATCATTCCCTGCCCAAGGATCCTCTCCCATGCCTCCAAAACCAGTTTAAAATCCGTGGTTGCCTGAGTTCTGCACCACAATTAATCTCCTATTTCTGTCATTCTATCAGTCTCCCCAGATATTTGGCGACTCTCAGTTATTTTACTGTTTCCTGTTCCTTACAATATTGTGCTTCCATTTTCTTTTGCTCTCTGCCTCACCATTAGGTCTCGCCAGCAATTTACAGCCCTAAAGTTCCCTACACGTTATATAGAAATGACCTTTCATTTTAGTGGGTGCTCCCTGTTCCATTTACACACCTGCTTCCAGCTGCTTTAGGATCCTGGAATTTTCCTCTTTTTATTGCTTGGGTGCCTCTATGGCAGCTCCTGTGCGTCTCTATCACTCTTAAGAAAATAATAATCTGTTTTATAAACTTGCTTCAGCAAAGCTTTATTTATAATAGCACACTGGGCCACAGGTGTCCACAATTCCACAGGGAAAAGAAGTTCCCCTGGTATGACAGCACCGCGTCACGCTTTGTTCTGATGCAAGTAGAAATCAGAGTAAATAAAATGTATTTATTTTAGGCTGCACAACAGGAGATTTAAAGGAAAAGAGGTACACTGTGGACCATTTCCCAATCAAACAGGTCGAAGTCCTGGTCACATCAATGCAATCAGACTTAGAGAACTTCCAAATTAAGCTTTTATTCATAGTAATGTTTTCATTCCTGCAGCATCAACGGCGGGGAATGATCCCTCAGTGTCCCCGCAGGAGATGGCAGGTGTGTGCCTTCCCCAGGATGTGGCTGCAGGTGTAAATCCAACTGCAAAGCAGATGAATAACTTCATTTGCAGCATCACTCTAAGCATATTTGATATATCTGAGTATCCACTCAAATATTTTGCAGTCCAACCTCTGATCACTAGGATTTCCAAGTTTAAAAATGCAATCATGTGAAAAAAAAGGACCCAAGAAAATGGCTTTATGCGTGGCGACAGACACATCTTCCAATTCCTTTTACCATGGAATGTAGGAACCCCACACAATTAGTCTGTCTTTGTTTTATACCCCTGCCTCCCTAAGAGTTCCAGCTTTGTGGGATTAAACGTATGACAGCCTTTGCTTGGAGTTTACATCACCAGGAAAGATTTTCCAAGGCTGTGGAGAAAATGGAGATTAGTCCTGCCTTGCTCCACTTTTGTTCCAGACACATTTGGAGTGCACAGGGGAGGAGGAAGCGCTCTCAGGCAGCGCCAGGAAGGCTTAGCCCCATTTCACACCACTTAATCACAGATTACAAATAGCAGGGGACAAGAAATCAACTCTTTTCCCATTCCTAGACGTTCTGGAGTTTGTTTCTGAGCATGTTTTTCTCTGAGGAGGAAACAGCTAATTTAACATGCTTATTAAGACAAAGGGATGAGCTCTACCCCGTTTCTAAGTGGGTTATATCAAACCTAGATGGAAGGAATGTGTTTGTGGGGTTTTTACTGCAGAGCAAATAATTTAATTTACCATTTCCATTCTGCTCGTTATTAAATTCACTACAATTTAATACCTAAACTAATTAATACCTAAACAACAGTGCAAAAAAAGTTTAAAAGTCCGTGAAGTTCAAGAGTAAACAGCAGGGATGTGCACTCCACCAGCCGTGGAATTGTTGCAGCATTTGCTGGTTTTCCACTGCAAGAGTTCACAAACACAACATCTGCACCATAAAGGGCTGCACATCCCAATGCAGAGCTCCAAGGGGCAGCGAAAGAGGAATTTAAATCTTCACAGCCACTCATAAAATCCCAGAATGGTGTGGGTTGGATGGGACCCTAAAGCCCATCCAGTGCTACCCCTGCCATGGCAGGGACACCTCCCACTGTCCCAGGCTGCTCCAAGCCCCAGTGTCCAGCCTGGCCTTGGGCACTGCCAGGGATCCAGGGGCAGCCACAGCTTCCTTGGAAAACATCTCCAACCATCTCCCAGCACCTCTCAGGACGGTGTAAAACCACTCACCACCTGGGTAAAACTACTTTTCACCTTCTGCTTATGCTGCACCATCCAGAGGCATAAAAGTTGAGGAGTACGTCACGGCAAGTAAATCCTGTTTTTTTTCATACAGATGGCATTGGGTTTGAACGCAGGCAAGGCAATGTGGTTCTTTGAATTCTGAAGCTCCTGGCACTCAGTAAAATGCAGAACGCTGAAGAGATGGAACTGGAACAATTCCTTACAGAGAGAGGGGTTCAGAGCTGTGTTACAGGTCAAGGTAAAATTGCTGCCTCACAAAAGCTCCATTCACCAGGAGCAGAGCGTGAGAAATTGCTGCTGGGAGATGAATGCATTCCTCTCATCAGATGATTAATAAAAAGATAATGACTCCTTCAAAAAGGCAATGGTTTGATATTATTATTTTTGCCTGTGTCACACTGGAGTATGCGGGCAAAGGAAAAAATCCTTACCCAGGCAGAATACTAAATTCTTCCCCTGAATAAAAGTTCAAATACCATTAACTAACCCATTGTACAGATGAAAAAAGCCCGATTGAGACTAAGAAGAAATACCTGGAATTCCCTCTCCTGCTATTCATTTTGGAGACATGAAAAACCATCACACTCGAGGCAAGGTAATGAATTGCAGTCGCTTTTTTTGTACCGTTTAAATGCTTGAAGCACTTCATGGATTTTATGATGCCATAATACGAAATTTGCAAATATGTACAACATTTTTAGCATTGGGAAGAGATTTTAAATGCTGAGATTTAAGCTTAGTTGAGAAGTCCTTGGTGGAACAAGTGCAACATCTTATGAATGGCAATAGATAATTTTTACAGCAGAATAAATATGGATTTTGATAATTAATAACTTCCTCATTTGTTTTAGAGAAGATTAATATTAAATAATCAATCATTTTGCTTTTTTGGAGCCATGTACCGCTGTTTGGACTAGCCTGCCTGATTTATTTTTAGCCCACAATGGATTTATTTGCATTACCCATAAATAAAATAGCAGAGCCACATCTGTAGCAGATATATTGTCACCAGGTTACGATGTGACAGCGCCACTTCCAAAAATGTCCCCACCTCCTGCAAGCTTCACCAGCGTGCCACAGCGAAAGGTTAAAAATACCATTCAGTAATGATTCCAGAACTATCACAGCAGTCAAAACACATCATTTTGGTGGCACAAAACCATAATTCATGGCAAAATTGCTCTGGTGGGCAGGAGGCGGGCGCCCTTTGGTTCAGGTTATTTTTCCTGTTCCCAAATGTTCCTCTGCTGTCCCCTCTCGTGGCTTTGTCTCTACTGGGCAGAGCCAAGCCGAGACCTTGGATTGAAGCCAAGCTGCCCAATTTCGTGGCACTGCCCCTGGCACGCAGCTGCCCTGTGCCTGTTTTCCAGTCAGGGATTCATCAGGAGGTTGGATCCCGTGGGGTTGTGTCGCTGGCAGCCGCCGCGGCTGAGGCGCTCACAATATTCGCGCCTTCGCTTCCCCGTGTTTGCTGCCATCCCAGGCAAGAGCTCACACAATAAAAACCCATCAGGGTAACTTCTCCAGCAGCCATTCCAGCTGCTGGCTTCACCAGTAGGGCTCCAACTTGTGCTTTACTGTTTTTATCTCTTTTATCCCATCTTATCTCTCATATATATATATACATGTATACATGTATACATGTATATATGTATATACGTATATATGTATATATGTATGTTTGTGGTTTTTTTCCAGGATCTATCAAAACTCCCTTTAGAGCTAGAGGAGGTTCTCCTATAAACTCAAACCAAATTTTAAAAAGTCTCAGAGTAGCAATTAGACTGAATCTACAACAACCAGCCGTTTAGCAGTTGTATATAAAGTGGTCTCTCCATATTTTTTTTTTTTTTATGCAAAGAGATTGCTATGTCTGGAACTTTGCTGCGGCTCTGAAAATCTGCACGACAGATCTACAAGTGTGGGCTTTTAAAACTTTGTTTCTCATCAAAAAGAGATGAAGGCGGCATTAGTAACACAATTAGCACTCAACCTGTTTCAAGCTGTTAATGCTCAGCTTATTCTTAAGTTCTTTTCATCCTCGCCTCACCTGCAGCTACGTAAATAAAATACAGACAATTTCCACAACGCAGACACTGAAATGTGAGCTCTGCATTCAGCAGGATTGGAGATAATTAAAAGTAATGAGAGACAACTCAACTCTCAGCACTTTCAAGTTCAGGATCAGTTTGGGAAGGGAAGCTCTTCCAGCTCGAGGTTTGGTGCTGATTTTAAAACACTGAACACTGAATCAAACTCCAATTTAACTCCAAAAACAAAATAATGAGGGGGGGGTGGTGGGACAGGGATCTCTGAGGTGGAACTCAAAGCAGCAGTGTCTTAGGAGATGGGATAAAATGGAATTGAGTCCATCGCTGTGCCATGGTTCACAAAACAAAATCATGGGCAGCCTTTTTGTCGCAGTGAAAGAGAGAAGAAAGAGCCTTTTTTCCTCCCAATTAAATTATTGCCAGAAAATATTTCCTTGCTGACAGAGCATGTCCTTCTAAAGACAGGAGAAGCTGCGTGCCAGTAACAAATGAGAATCTATACGGAATTTCTGGTACATAAAAGATTCTCTTAACCTGGAGGAAGAGGGATTTCTAATAGACAATCAGCATATTCATAAAGAAGGAGCTGGTGTACTTTTAAGATAACCTTAAATGCCAACAGGTCTCAGAGCAGGAATGCTGTGTGGTAAAATAAAAAGTCTCTTTTGGGGAACTGATATTAATTGGGGGTGTTTTTTCTTCCTTTTAATTATGAGGTGGACTTGGGAGATGCGGAGATTGAACATTTGCCTACACCTTATAGCTCCCCAGTAATTCTTGAGGAAGTTTGTACTGCCCTGTTCCAGAGGGCTTTAATTGAATGCCTTCATTACAGGACTGCCTGGTTAATAGGATGGACATCAGCAACAACAAAATCAGCACCACGAGGGTACAAACCATTAATATGAAAAACAGGGATCAATCCATCCATGTGATACATTCGTCCCATGCCCACCAAAATGGAAATGAGGGACTGCATTAAAGATGAGGTCGGGAGAGTCAGAGAGTCCTGACAGACTCTGGGGCATTAACTCTTGCTGTAAATGCAGCTGTCACGCCTGGCAGCCGTTTAACCCGGCAGAAATTCCCAAATAAATTGGTGCCCACGCTGGGAGCTGCTCCCCCTCTCCCACAGCCGAGGGCTCACCTTGGCAGAGCACCAAAAATTACCAGGAATATTCAGCAGTCACTTTTACGATGCTGTTACTGACACACCCCTCCCCAATAAAGATTTATGTCCTGCACACGAGAAGCTGAATAAAGTTTACCTGGAAAGAGCTGAAGTGCCTGAAGGAGCGCAGCTCTGGAGCAATCCATAACATCCCACCCCGTGATGTTCCACACGAGACGCTCATTAAAAATATAATATAGATGATCACTATAAAAGAGGAATTTCTTTTGTACTCCTGTACTCATTTTAATTAGAGGCCATAACCCACTTCCTGCTGTATTCATGCCTTGTGTTTTCCTGTCACCAATATTAATTATTTCATTACAGGAGCAGCAGCCCAAGCTTTGAAGGCAATGAGGTAGAGATCCAAAGGTGGACTGTGGGGCAGGATGCACAAATCATCAAAAGCTGAATAAACTAAACTGTAAAAACCGTGGCATCCAGCGTGCACACCTTGTTCGACCTGGAAGGGTATTTTAAAATTGCTTCATGATTGAAAAAATGCTGCCTAATTAATCAGGAACACATCAAGCTAAGGCTGTGAGTAAAGGCAGAGTAATTGTGGTTGCTGTTAGGAAAAGAGTGCATTGATTTCTGGGGTTTACTCAGTTGTTAGGGATCAGGCCATGAAATATCCTTTTGTTCACCTCATGGAAAAGGTGACACAGGGCAAGAGAAATGAATATGGAAGCAGGATGGACGTGGGGTTTACCTTTGTTGGCTGGAATGGGAATGAGCTCTCAGGCTGGAGAATCAGAGCAGAGAGAAATGAGGAGGCTCTTTAGGCTCCAGGCAGGGGCAGGCACACAAACCAACAATCCTGGCCCTAAATCACAGTTTCTATCCATACATTTCCCCTCAGGCTCACGGAGAACCCCACAAGGATTTTCTTCCCGCAGCACTGCTGCCTGTACACTGAAACACTTGCACCAGTAGCCTGCTTTGTAATTTAATGATTAATATTATTTCTATAGTGTGTTATCCTTAAACAGGACACTTGGAGGAAGGAAATTTTCCAGTTAGGATTGGAATTATTTTTTTTCCCCAGTGTTTATATGTTCAACTGAGCAAAGTCACTTAGGATATATTCAACACTACTCAGCAGAGAAATATGTAGGAACAAGTCCTTTAACTGTGACTACACAAAATCCTACACCTCGCCCTTAATTATCTGGCTTGCAGATGACCCAAACATGAAACTTCACAGCATTCGTGCTCAGAAAGTTCATTGAAAAGTCATTTTTCTGCCATTATCTCTTATTTATAAGCAACTTCCAGCACTGGGAACCACAGTGTGGGCAGTGCTTCACAGATCAGCCACCCGGTTGATTTAATGCACTCAAAAGTGCAAACAAACAAGCAGAATCCTGGTTTTGCAGATTTAAGTCTTTGAGTAATGCCTGTGGCTTGCTGAAAATCCTTTTTTATTGAAAATTGAATATGTCAGCTCAGCCATCACTTTAATTTGTTTTAAAAGATTTATTAGGGTTTGATGGTTTTCCTCTCGCTTGATTTTCATGTGTTTTCCTGATGAAATTAAAATCATTGGAGCTTCCACTAGAGAAGAACTTCATCAATGTGTCAGGAGGAGCACGATTTTAATAAAACAGTTTGGGAAAGTTTCCTAAGGAAACATGTTTTAAACTTTTGAGGAGGCACAAAGAACTCGTGGGGCTGGAGAAATGGAAAGCAGAGCACTAACAAGGCACAGAGCTGAGCTTTATATTCTGTATTTACTGGAGAGCTCTTCTGAGTACAGCTTCGTCTCAGCAGCACAGACACAGCTCTCTCCTGCTCCTTACACACATCCAGGCACTGGTGTGAAATCTCAATATGAACAACTTCTCCTGACAGCGTTCAGGATGGAGTTTCAGTCCTCTCTGTAAGCCTGAAATATTCAGGCACCGGGAACAAACCTGTAATTCATCTTTCGTGCTGGTGCTCAGGCAGAAGGTGAGCTCAAGGCAGCCTCCAGCTGTGTCTTTCCCAGGAGACTTTTCCAGCTGGAGGACCCGGATGCCACCAAGCTGGGGATGGGTGGAGATGAGTGAGGGACAGGGGGTGACCCTGGGCTACCAGCGTTGCTTTTTGTGCCACATTCTCCACTCCAGCCAGTTTAGGAGGAAATTTAATGTGTCCCTTACCTTTTAGCGTGTCCTTTGTCTTCCAGCTGCACCCACCATCGTCATTTCACCCCTCAGACACAACTCGGACCTTTCAGTGCAGCTCTCAACATTCAGCATCGTGGAGAATTAACAGAGTACCCTGGAAAATCACAGGGAAATATTGGGAAGGAATCCTGCCCTGTGAGCGTGGGGAGGCCCTGGCAAAGGTTTCCCAGAGAAATTTTGGCTGCCCCATCCCTGGAAGTGTCCAAGGCCAGGTTGGATGGGGCTTGGAGCACCCTGGGATAATGGAAGAAGTCCTTGCCCATGGCAGGGGGTGAAACAAGAGCTTTAAGGTCCCTTCCAACCTTTAATACCATAAAATCCAACCATGCTTTTAAATATAATTTTCAAAAATCGAAATGGAGAACACCTAAAAATATCTATAAATTAAAGGTATTGTAATAACACCAGAAATCAAAGCTTGAAATCTTCTTTCCTGAAGCTTGAAATAAAACACGCCCTATTTATATATGTTTCAAAGTGTTCTCCTTCCCTTTGGTGCTCAGCTGTAATAAAATATAACTCCATGTGCTCTCCAGGTATCACAGGAAGTATAATCTGTACCTGCCCAGGAATTCCACATTGATTTAGAAAATTGTCTGCCTCTCACAAATTGCACTCTGCCGGCAGAAACGTTTAAAAAATAAATTAAAAATATCCTCCCAGCCAGTTAAAATTATTTAAAGTGAGCATTTGGGATAAGCTGTGGGATAGGCACAGGAAAACTCTACAAGGGAGCCCCATCCAAGATGGAAATGAGACACCATTACCAAAATGCAAATGCTGCCAGGTCTGCGTTCCCGAGCTTCCCTGGGAAGATCCAGCCTAAATTAATATTCAGGAAGAGGGAGAAAGGAACTGAGTGCTAAGAAATACAAAGAGATGGATACAAACTCTGAACTACTCAGGTCCCTTCTGAGTTTCAACGTGGATTGTAGCAAAGCAGCAAAATGATGGGATTATTTTCAGCAGCTGAGAGGAGGCCTCTGTGCTGGAAAAGCAACTGAAACTTTAGGATATTTAAGTAGGATGAAAAATAATCCAGAAAAGTTTATAATGTCGTGAAAAAAATCCCTGATTCCCTCCTGAAACCCCATGCTCAGGAGCATCCCACCAAAATAACGGCCTTTGGAGAGAGGCAACGAGAATCGTTATTGACAGGGAAAACTTTTTAAAGCAGCATTGTTTGCCTTGGAGACAAGGGGAATAAGAAATAAATAAAATACCCAGACTTACTAACAACAGAGGGAGGGTGGAATCCTGTCCTCCAGTCCCTGCATGTAAAAACTCAGGAGCAGCGTGAGGAACTGAAAGGACACAAAGCAGGAGAGAGGATTTCTTCCACACAAGACTGAGTTAGGCACTCAGTGAGGTGAAGTCCTCACCACAAGAGTATCGCCGAGGCTGAGAACTTTGCTAGATGTTAAAAAAATTCTGTATTCCTTTATAGATCATGAGGGCAGTCAAAGTTACAATATTAATTTAAAAAAAAATAAATTCAGATATTAAAACTAACTTCTAACCAGCCAGGACCAGCTATTTTCTAGAAGTTATTTCATCCTGTTGAATATGTGAAGTGGTTTGAATGGAATTTAGTGCTTTCCTCAAGGCAGGGAGAGGACAGGGTCTGGAACCAAGCTCTGCATGGGCTGAAGCTCAAATCAGTGCTCTCTGCCAGCACCTCCATTTCCGCAGCTCTTCGGCTGGGTTTGGTGCTTTGCAAGCTTCTGGGCCTATTTGAGATTCCAGGTTTAGTGGTCTCCTTTGTGAAGCAGCCCATGGGCACCAGAAATTCATTTCCACTCGTCTGAGGCCGCCCCGCAGTGAGTTGTGGTGAGAATTCACAGTGCTGGGGGCAACAGGAGCTGTAGGAGAGGAAATTCAGTCCAAGAGTCACATCTTGGGAACATCTCAGCACTGGGAACCCACCTCTCCGAATTTAAACCCCCCAGATTTAAACCAGGCCTTCTGGAAAGGAAGAAAGAGAAGATTCAGAAGGCCCCAGGAGCAGAATGACCCAGAGGGACACGGAGAAGCCGCCAGCGTGAGGGCTGAGGTGGAAAGAGAAGAAGGGCAGTCATTGGGACAACAGAGTTCTAAAAGACCTTTACACCCGTTGGGTTATCCTGTGGGTTTTGGGCCATTTCTCTTTCCAAAGGGGATTTCACTAATCTTAAATCAATCCCAAATATTCATGGAAAAATCAAGTTATTAAGTTGGCTCTGAGCTCTGTCTCAAGTCTATGAGCAGCACTTGGATCTCTGCATTGCTGGAGCCACCATGTCTTGGTTTGAAAAGAGAGGTGTCAGCAGGAGCCTCCCTTGAAATGGAAACTGTAAACCCCCTCCCTCTGAATTATTAGAATTTTGAAATTAAGGAGCTCTCAGGCAAAGAAAAATGGGAATAGGAATAACAGTTCTTTACTAGGAAGTTTGAACAAGAACAAATGCAATAGTACAAAACAAAACAAAACCAAAACCACTGACAGAGCCAGAAGAATACAACCTGACACCCTGTTGGTCAGAGAGTTGGGAGCAGTCCGATTAAACGGTGGCTGCAGGCCTCCTGTGGGGGTAGGTGCAGTCCTGTTGAAGCAGTGATCCTGTAGAAGGGTGTAATTTTCCTCTGGGGATCCAGTAGAGAAGAAAGCTGTTCCTCCAGGAAATCCAGTGGAAGTGGACTGCTCTGGTGTTTGAGATCTCAGCTTATATTGAGCATGGAATGCCTGGTTCCTCCCTCTGGGTGGGACATCTCACAATGGGAGGATGAGTCATGGGCCAGGCGCTGATGGGCCATTAACAGGAGATAGTCCAGGAGCGAGTTATCCATGGGTCATGGGCAAGGCCTTGATGGGCCCATTAACAGGAGATAGTCCAGGAGCGAGTTATCCATGAGTCATGCACAAGGCCTTGATGGGCCCATTAACAGGAGATAGTCCAGGAGCAGTTATCTGTGATTCATGCAGGAGGCATTCAGGGACCCATTCACAGGAGCACAGCCACACCTGGTCTCAACAGATGGTGATAGAATACAAGCTCCCAGGCACATCCCACCCTGCACCCCAGGACACACCAGCATGGTCCTGGCACGCTCTTGAACTCTTTCCTTCCTCCCCTTCCAGTTCATTCATTCCAGTTTGATTCCCATTCCAGTCTCCCTGTGCTGCGACCACCCCCTGCCTCCACACGGGAGCTCGGGTGCTGAGGTCTCCCTCCAGAGAGCTGAAAGATGCTCATTGCTCAAATCTGCCAACTTTTAAAAAGTCTGAAAGTACTTAACCTTTTAAAAAACCTTCTTAGCTGCAAGCAAGATAAGGAAACACATGACTTTGATGTAAGTACCGATCACTTTGTGATAAGGAAAAGATGCAAAGATTAAAAAATTGTTTTCTCTGTTCTTGGATCAATATGCAGTTGATTAATTTGGAGGCAAGGACTGAGATTTCCTATTGATGTGGTAGCTGCAATATTTCAAATGAACAGTCTAGACTTCCAATTTACATGAAAAAAAATGTGCATTTTTTAACCATCTCCTGCATGATACTGCATATTTTTACTTCCATTTCTGGCTGGATATGAAAATTGGCAACTTGTCCTGTTTTGAGCTTGTCTGGTGGACGAAAGGATGATTCTTCTTCTCCTAGCACAGCCAAATCCAAATGTGTAGGCTGGGATTTCGCCAGATGAACTCCCAGCTTGTGTTTAACAGAGCTCTCAGATTGATTATTAAATGATTTCTGAAAGGCAAAGGGGCGCTGCTGGGACTGACCTAAATAGGGAAGTGTCAGTGTTGATAAATTCTTCAGACAAAAAAATAACAGGTGAAGGCTCCCGTTCCAGTGATGATGTGAATTCCCAGCCACGGTAAATAATTGGGAGCTGCTCCTCCTGTTTGTGCCCTGCTCGGAGCAATTGCTGGAACAGCAGTTAAGGTGTGAACATATTTTATATTAATTTAGCTCACTGTCCCACACTCCCGCATCCTGCCAATGCTGTGGTTTCTCTATTCCCTTGATCTTCCATCCTAAAGATGCAACAGCAGCTCTGACATGGATCAAAGTTTCTGGGCTCCCATTTGAGCCAGCCGAGATCCAATCAGCAAAGTCCAGCCAGGATCTGGGAGATGGAGACACGCTTGAATTTTGAGGTGAAATAACTTATGGAAAGCTTGGTGTTCGTTCGCACATTCTGAATTTTCTGGGTCCCTTTTCCTGTCCCCTGGGTAGGCATGCTGTAATGGTGATAACTCAGAATATAAAAGGGTGTCATTAAAAAAAGGGTAGAAAGAAAACAGCTTGTACTTTTCTTTTCCTATGAAGGAATACTTCTCCCATGAAGTGCTTTTCCCTTTTTCTGGACACAAAGATAGATATTCATCCCCGCCTGTAAAACGTGGAGAGAGCATTTACAAGAGCTGGTAGTGCCAGGACAGGAGGGATTGGCTTCAAACACACAGAGGGCAGGGTTGGATGGGATATTGGGAAGGAATTCCTCTCTGGGAGGGTGATGGGGCCCTGGAATGGATTCCCCAGAGAAACTGTGGCTGCCCCTGGATGCCTGGCAGTGCCCAAGGCCAGGCTGGACAGGGCTTGGAGCAGCTTGGGATGGTGGAAGGTGTCCCCACCCACGGCAGGGGGATGAACGAGATGATCCTTAAGGTCCCTTCCAAGCCATTCCACGATTCTCTGACTCCCATTTGTGGAACCTCGGAGCCAGCAGCAGCAGTTTATTCCTAATGCTCTCAACCTGCCCAATTCTCTCTCATTAAGCAATGCATTCCCAGAGCTTTTAAAGAAAGAATAAACTTCTCTGAAAATAAATCCTAAACCAGTGTTCCAAAGGGGGGGGATTTAATGTTAATCATTATTAATTAAATTTCCCCATTATCCTAAACGAAGTCATGTTCCAGCTAATCTAAACGAGGGTTAAATTAAACTAGCTTGGCTGGGAGCAGCTGCAGCCTCACCTCGGCAGCTCTCCATCCCACCTTTCCCTCTCTCCAGGGGAAATTTCCCATTAAAGCAGTGATTAACCCCCTGGGCAGCCTCCCTTCTCCTTGATCACATGGACAGTGACACTAAGAGGACTAAAGATTATTCTAGAGTAGCACAGCTTGTTATTCTCCTGTAGAACGCCACTCCCAGGGCATTCTGACCTCTCAGAACTCGTTATTGGAATAAACAGCTTCCATAAGAGCTCCTTAGCCTCCCTTGCAGACCCATCCTTAATTTAATTTGCCGAGGGCTCCTCAGCATTTTGTGCAGTGACACACCTGCTCATGTGCTCCATGAAATTCCCTCAGTGCCTTCCTGCTTTACACTCTGCTGATGTTGTGAGTGCACCAGGAACCCGAGAGCTGGGATTTGTAATCTGGGTTTGGAGCTGGAACCTCAGAGCCAGAATGCAAAATATCCTCTGCCAGACCGCCCCTCTACCGCTCTCCACAGACATATTTATTGCGATATTTTTAAAAGATTATCCATCTCTCTGCAGCGGAATTTCCATGATATTTTTTTCCTGGATACGCATCTTTTTTCTGCCAATCTTTCTCAGATACATCAATACATACTTATCATTCTTACCTTCATTATGTTGCTTTTACATGAACGTTAATTTGATTATTTCACTCTAATAATGAGCATTATTAGCTGCACAGTTCCTCCTGTTATTCTGATAAATTACGCTCTAGCTCATTAGTACAATAATTCCTGAGAATCAATATTTGGATTGCTTACAGACAAGGAGCTCAGAATTGACTTAGTTCTCTCAATAAATAATTTATCACCAAATATTTCTAATAAACTACACTCCCAGCTTTCCTGAAGCACATTATCCATGCTGCCACCTAAATATATGCAAATTATCAGTCCAAATATCCAGGCACATACATCCCAGCCTCTTCAGGGATTCAATGAATTCAAGGAATTCAATGGGCTGGACACTTCTGCTGTCATCTGTAGAGCTCGGCAGGAGAGCTCACAAAACACCTCTGTGAGTGTTAGCACAATGTTTGGGGTTTATTTGACTTTCACAGAGAAGGGTGGGTTCAAACAGTGCCGGGTGACAAAAAATACCCCCAAGTCAGCTTTGTGCTCCATGTAATCCAGATTTGTGCAAAATTCCATCCTACCAAGATCTTGGAAAGTTGTGTCCTGCAGAAGAGGGTAACTTCTGAGCCCTTTCTGTAGAAATTTGTAGGAATTTGCACCAAAATCCCCCAGATCCTACAGCCAGGCTCCCTTTTGTGCCCCCTTCCACACGTGAAGTGAAGCACAGGACTCCCAGAACATAATTTATGGGACAGAGCCATCTCTGAGATCCACAAATGTGAAGAGGCAAGAGCAAACACGATTCTATTTCCCATATGAAGTATTACCAAAACTTGAGGCAGAAATCCTGCAAGAGCTCCTACGATAGAAAACACCACGAGTCTGGATGTTCTGACCCTTCTGAAGGNGAGATCCACAAATGTGAAGAGGCAAGAGCAAACACGATTCTATTTCCCATATGAAGTATTACCAAAACTTGAGGCAGAAATCCTGCAAGAGCTCCTACGATAGAAAACACCACGAGTCTGGATGTTCTGACCCTTCTGAAGGAACTGAAGGTGAGTCAGAAAGAGGCACTGGGATTGTTCACCTGGAGAGGAGAAGCTTTGGGGTGACCCAGTTGTGGCCTGCAGTACCTGCAGGAGCTGCAGGAAAGATGGAGAGAGACAATTTACAGGGGGTGGAGGGACAGGACAAGGGGGAATGGCTTCAAACTCACAGAGGGCAGGGATGAATGGGATATTCGGAAGGAATTCCTCCCTGGGAGGATGATGGGGCCCTGGAATGGATTTCCCAGAGCAGCTGGGGCTGCCCCTGGATCCCTGGCAGTGCCCAAGGCCAGGCTGGGCACTAGGGCTTGGAGCAGCCTGGGACAGTGGGAGGTGTCCCTGCCATGGCAGGGGTGGCACTGGATGGGCTTTAAGGTCCCTTCCAACCCAAACCATCCTAGGATTCAGAGGATGAAAAATGGAAAGTTGTTCCAGACCTGAGCAAACACTGTCCTTTTCCTTTGCTGCATAAACCACAAATCCCTCACACTAAAAAAGCCTAGAATCAAACTGAAATAAAACTGAAAAGGAAGAAGGAGTCCAACTCTTACACTTTAAAACGTTTCCATGAAATCACTGATGACGATTCTGTCCCCATTTCTTGACGTGGCACTTTTTTCCCTCAGCCAGCAACAGGAGCAGGAGCAAACATCACTAGAAATAAATGGAAATTTTTACTGTAGATTAACTAAACTGCACATGGACAAATAAAAATTAATTACCAATTTAAAAAAAATAGTCCCTTTGGTCAGCAGACAGGAGGAGCTGAGGAAGAGTTGCTGGGGCACAGTGGTGGGGCCTGGGGGAGGTTTCACCAGAAAAACCATTTCCCTCCCAGCTCTCACTTTGCCTGGGCTCTGGGCATGAGGATTAAAGCAGCATGGCAGTGCTCCAGATAAACTTTCTGGGAAAATTAAGGTCTTCTTTCATCAATATTTGATTTTTTTTCTCTCGTATTTTAGCTTGGACTCAGTTCCGCTAATTCTGCTACGCACACTCGCAGCCCTTGATTTGGGCAGCGCGTGCCACGTGTACAGATGCCAAAAACCAGGAGAAAATCCTTTGCAATCCTCAAATGACAAAAACCAGTGGTGCAGGACAGCACTAAACACCAGCAGTTGGCTTTTGGCTCCGGCTCCTCAAACAGGATCCAAAATGCAAACAGGAATTTGGAACAAAACCCTGAAATTCCGACACCACCCTCAAAAAGCACCAAGAGACACAAAGATGACTTTGACAACCAACAAAGAATTCTTTTTTTTTTTTTTTTAATGGTTCCCCCCAAAATTAAAGCTATTTTTCCAGCGGAGTGTCAGCTGTGAACATTAAATCCATGGCATGAGGGATGGTTTGCTCAGCGTCGAGATTGCTCAGGAGCAGCACAAACTGACCCTCCCAGTGGTGGCAAAGTCGGTGTCAGCTTGAATTACAAGTTACATAAATCCGAGTTACACAAGTTATAACCCCTAAGAGCTGCTCCAGCTCATGCACTGAATTATTTGGCCAGGTTTCTCTTTCTGTTTGCAAATCAGACTGGTTCATCTGACAGGGTTTTTTTGCCCACTCTGCCATTTTCTCGCTTCTTCCCTCTCTGTGTTCCCAGGAAGAAGCGCTGACCAAAAACCACCTCGTTCTGCTTTTCCTCCCAGGTCTAGTGGAAATTCTCCATGAGTATTTCTTGTCTGGAGAAAGCAGGATGAGGCCTCCATGGAGGCTGAAAGAAAATATCTAGAATAACACCGGGTGGGTTAATTGGGTCAAGTAACAAATCTCACCCTCCTTATTGCAACTATTTCTTCTAAAACCCAATTCCATTTTCTGGGAAAAAAAACCCTCATTAAACTACTCCTTAAATCTGTGTTCAATATGTATTTAACTGTAAGAGGGCAGGAGTTTTAACAGAGCATCTCCACATAAGTTGGCCTAAATACCTTTAATATTGGCATTTTGCTTGGCAATTAACATAATTTACACTATGAAGCTTATTTTCTTTTCAAAAATCAATTCCTCTGCTCTGATATGTTCCCGAAGGAAAAAAAAAAAGAAAAAGAAAAGAAAAAAGATAAAATCTATTTCCAAAGACTTTTATAGAGTAAAATCATTTAGTTGCTGGATGGATTTAGCTGCCCTGCTGTGAGGTCAAACCTTGGAGGCAGATAATGTACTGATGGCTTTACAGTTTCTTTCTTTAAGCACTCTTCTCCACTGCCCTTATTTCACCATGAAAAGAGTGTTTAATTTAACTACTCCCGACCCCAGCCCCCAGGCGTGCAGGTTTTCTTTAAAGAGAAAAATTATGGTTTATAAAGAGACAACGTGCAAAGTAGGAAAATACAAAAAGTTAACGCGTTTTAGAATCCATACACAGAGAAATAATGAAAAAAAGAAGTCCAATCTGTTGAAAATCCCCCCCCCACATCATGGGTTTGTGACTCAGTCACAGCGCTCAGGTTTCTGCCCTGCAAAGCAAAGCATCACATCCCTCCCACGCCTTCTGCTGCAAGCCTTGATCTCTTCTCTCACCTTCCTTGGTGACTTCTGTGACTTCCCGCGCCCTTCCCGAGGCGCAGGGATGGAGACAGCTCAGGCTGCTCCAGCTGTGGGCACAGCCAGGGGTTAGAGAGTGACAAACGACGTCCTCTGCCTTGTTCTCACTGACTTTTCCTGGTTTAGTTTTGTGGAAAGGTCAACTTCCGTGTAAGACACCGAGGACGCGCCAGAATTTCATGGCCGATTCCTGTTTTCTGCATCGCTTTGGCACACGTTCTTACCTCAAGAAGGAGCGAGAAACGGCCTGCTCACCCCTGCAGGGCTGATAAAGCTCCTTTCCTGGGGGCTGGCAGGACATGCAGCTCCCAAAGCATCCCACTTCCCAGCCAGGAAACAAAACAAGATGCAAACCCCTCAGTTACAAGTTTAAAGGAGGGGCTCCAGATTAATGAGTACATCACATTCTGCTCTGCTGCGTGACTGCGCTTGCTTGTATGAAAAATATTATTATTTCCCAGGAGCGTGATCACTTTGTCACCTCTAACAATCAACTACAGCCCGAAAGCCACGAGTTCAACAGGCTGAGGACGACTGGCTGTATCTGCATCAGGGAGATAACACACCTTGACTCCAGCAGAGCAAGGGTGAGGGCCCAGCACTCCACGGCACATTTGTGAGGGGGAAATAGAGCATGCAACTAATCCTCCAGAGTGCTGGTATTTTATTTGAGGAGATTTACTCCATGCTCTGTTTCACCCATCCAAAAAACAGTTATTTTAATTCAAGACACTTGTGCCTGATACTTTTTTTTCCTCTATTAAGATTTAGTGCTTTTAATTGGGAAAAAAATATACTTCTCTTTGTTTTATGCCAAATTGGGATGGCTGAAATGCAAGTTTTTTGTGTACAACGTGCAACCATCAGTGAGGTTTTGGGTTCAAATTTAAACAATGCAGAGCATCCTCAGATTCCTCTGAAGGCAGAGTCAGAGGGTTCACAACAGCCCAGAAGAAAATCTGCCTCGTTCTCGCTAACAAACTGTATTTTATTGTTTCGGAGTAACAAAATGAGGGCTCAGCATTTTGAGTCTCCACTGATGTAATATTAACATCGTGTCCATTCTGGGCCTGAGGCAAAATCCACTGAAATCAGGAGGAGGAATTCCACCCACTCCAGTGGGATTGATGTCAGACTGTACCTCAGCAGCTCCAGCGCGAGATCTGGGCCCCACAGAAGGGAAATGGGAAAGGTCTCATCGACTTCAAGGGAAGTAGAATTGTTCCTACTGCAGTTAATGGGTAAAAAATGCTCTGGTTTCCTGCTTATTGTGTGAGGAGAAATTCGGGAATGACACCTCTGACCCATTATTTACCTTCTGTGATGTTCTATATCAAGTACAAGAAAACCAGGAGAATTCCTGAGTGCATCTTAAAAACATCAGTTGTATTTTCAAAACAAGAATCAATCATTCCCTAATCTTCCTTCTCCGTGTTTTTGAAGATATGAAAACAGTGTTACCTTTAAGTTGGCTTAGATTTGGGGTGGGGTTTTTCCCTGGTTTTCTTTTAGCAATGCCATTAAACGGTGGCCTGCACCTGGGAGATCACAGCCAGTGATGTACAGCACCTGCCACAAGGGCTTTATTTGCTCTTCAGCTCGATTTGTTGAACAAGATCAGGGTTCTTGCTTTGTTAGGACTTTTTTGGGATGTGTTGCAAGGAGCCAGATGTCGAAAAATCCAACCTGAGCATTAACTCCAGTCGCTGTCAGAGAAAAAATATGTTATTATGCTTGTACTGCGTGTGTCTGTGACTGATTTAAATGATGCCTTCCACAGACTGCTTAAACCATATTTAAATCTCTATTTATAGCGTGTAATCAGCTGTCTGGCACAATCCTTCCTATGGAGACATTCCCATCTTTTCTGGTGCCTCTGTGGCTATTCCTGGAATACCACCACCATCCAAAATACCCTCCCTGAGTAAAGCCACGGCCAAAGGAAATTTAATTTCTCTTCAGTACACACTGCAGGAGTATTTGGGCAAAATGCTCTTCAGAGACTGTTTCCCACTGCACCCCGTAGTCTAAAGCACAGCGTGTGTCATCTGACCCTTGAGAAAGCAAACAGAGTCAGGCAGGGTAAAGCCAAAACTTCCCAAAATGAATCCTTTCAGCCAACAGCTTTCTCAAGAGATGGACTAGGACAAGGGGGAACGACTTCAAACTCACAGAGGGCAGGTTGGGATCAGTTATCGGGAAGGAATTCCTCCCTGGGAGGGTGGGCAGGCCCTGGCACAGGGTGCCCAGAGCAGCTGTGGCTGCCCCTGGATCCCTGGCAGTGCCCAAGGCCAGGCTGGACACTGGGGCTGGGAGCAGCCTGGGACAGTGGGAGGTGTCCCTGCCCATGGACGAGCTTTAATTTCCCTTCCAACCCAAACCACTTCATGGTTGTATGACCAAATGGGTTTGGTCTGTGTGAGCTAATGAGATTTTTATTTCCGTCTGCACCGATGTTTTTTAGCTGTTCCTACTCACCCAATACCTTTATTCCACACAAAAGATGGCTGCAGTAGCCATGGAAAGACCTGGGAACTTCCTAAAAGCTTCAGAGCAGGAAGAGCACAGTCCTGCTGCTTTTGGCTTGCTCTCACCTCCAGCAGCAGAAGCTCCTCTGCCTTCCCACCCCAGGAATTTTCCAAGTTTATAGATGCAGCTCATCCAATAACAGGACATTTCCAATAATGAGAGCAGCCTGAGTGACACTGATTTTCTGCCTCAGATTTTGCCACCCAAATCCAAAAAAAAAA
>WEIT01009332.1:1149-13583 GCA_013389985.1 Dryoscopus gambensis
CTTCTAAACTGGCAAAGTTCTTTTGATATATTTAATGTAAGGTTTTGATGATGAGAGAGAGCATTAGAAAGGTCTAAGCATACTGGGGATGACAGATGCCAAGAGAGTGTCTCCATTATTGATAGACCTTTCTTGAAGACAAAAGCTTGAGAAGAAAAGGCTGACAGTGACTACTGAAGGCATCCTCACCTAGACCTCATTTTGCAGAGCAGTTGTAAACAGGAGCTATAATTCACAACTCAGACAGGACAGATCCAGATGGGCCCTTTGGCTTCCTTCCATAACAAAATCTTTAATTTTCCTAAAGAAAACAGCAACTCCATGCACATGCTGCTTACTTCAGAGCAAAACTTGGTTTACAAACTCAAGTAGTTTAAGGATTAAAAAGTTTAGTCTATCTCAGCAAATGAACTTTATCAAAGTGCAGGGAAAATCAAGCCTTCAGGTAAACAGGAGCATTTGCCAAGTGGAAATCCCAGCTCTTTGTATATTTAGTAATGAGTGAAGATAAGATTTCTTTTTTTGACAGCATGATGGATACAATCATAAAAGGAATCATGCTGCTGTAACAGAGTATACTTGAAGAGTGAATTTGAAGGCTGTGTCTTTATTCCCAAACACGTTTTACCTTTCTTTTATTTAGAGTACATGAAAGCTAGTTTTTCTGGCATGTGAAAATGTTAAAGTTTTGTTGGTTTTTTTTTCCCCTTCTTTACGTCTCGCACCCCAATATGGATGTGTTACGTTTAATTGTCAAACTGAGATCTGCTTCCCAGTTCAATAATCACTGACTCATTTAAGCATATTTATTTAGGGTTTTTTTATAGGTAGAAAGGTACAGTAAGCAAAGAAACACAAGATCTCAGATGAACACGAGCTCATAAATCGTTACATGTGATTCTGCTACTGTGGCTTAAAGGAGGGGGCAGCACCAAGAATGTGGTGAAACCAGCTGCTTTGAACCGTGGTATTTAAGCATAAAAGCCACAAATCTACCATAGATTGAAAATGAAATTAGTTTATTGGTCTTAGCCTGTTATATTTTGGATGCTTATCCATGTCACAAAATGAATCAGATCTGATGTGATTGACAGTCTCTGCTCAGAGAAAAACCTCATAGCTGCTGGCCACTCATGATTGAAATCTAATGACCCAGCTCTACTGGAAAGCTAAATTCAAAGAAAAACTCTACTGTACTTCACTCAAGAGAGAGAGAACCAAGATGACCATCTTATTTGTCTTAGCATTCACCCAAAACTTGAAGGTACTTGAAACACTCACAAGGAGTGAGTTCAGGTTCCAGAAGCACAGGTTCCAGGAGTGTGGTGGACATTCATCTTAAGGGCATTTTAATAATTTTTGTGAGATTCTCTTTTCCCTCAAAAATCTGCTGAGGAAAGCCCAGGACACACTACTTCATAACATTAAGCTCACAGATTGCACAAGTAACAGAGCCATATTCCATTTCATCTCCTCCTTGGATCCGGGATGCATCAAGAGATTCTGGCAGAAAGAAGATGAAAGCATGAAAACAGCTTGCCCCACAACAAATTTGCAGTGATAGTCTCTTGTTCCATGATTGGCCTCAAAATGAAGTTGTGAAGGTGAAATTATAATTTTAGCTGATGTCATCAGGCCAAGAGTCCAACTTACCTGGGAAAAGATTCCTTGGGTCAATGACAGGTGTGCCTGGTTGTCTGTCCATGGAGGGAAGGAGGCCTCATCCAAGCCAAGCCATGGCTTTCCACACAGTTTACATCATGCAACAGACATTTGCAAGGTTGAACTTTCACGTGTTTAACCTCTGATTGAAAGTAGACACATGAAATAAGATCATAGAACAATTAAGGTTGCAAAAGACCTCTAAGATCATCAAGTCTGAACAAAGGTCTGCACCTCAACACCAAATGCAGTCCCAGCTGAGATCCTTCTCAGTCTGGTACTTGACAGTCAAAAAATAAAGAGAATGTTGTTATATCACAGGGGTAAATGCTCCTTCTCACTCTTCAATTGCAAATGAGTACCATTCTGAAAGCAAAACCAGATCTTTTTGATCATATTACTTCTTTAAAAATCTTAAGTTGAAATTCTCTGCATTTCTCAGCAGGGAAGAATGTAACAGAGTTCTCAGGAAAAAACAAACAAACAAACAAACAAACAAACAAAAAACTGGACAGTAAGATTTTCATTCATAAATCCATGAGAAATCATCCACAGAGGTACTCATTGCAAAGGCTGTTGCCTGCTGACCTCTGTTGCTCCAGGAGCAATGGTGAAGGAGGGAAACCCTGTTATGGTCTGAGCTGAGAGTCCTGGTGGCACCCAGCACTGGCAAGAAGATGGCTTTCAGTTGGCACCTAATAGGAACAAATTATCTTGTCTAAAATGTAATGGATTGGGAGATTTCAGTCATTCTGATAAGAATTTGAGAGAGGAAGGATTGGGGTTGAACTCCTTCATCTAATTTAGGATGAAAAAATTTCCCTCACAATAATTTTAACCGTGTTTTTTAAAATGATCAGAGAAAAGTTGTTAGGTTTCTTTGTTAAGAAAAAAAAAATGTAGATTTTAATCAAAAACATCTATGGTTTTGCTTCTTAGAAACATGTCTTTATAGTTCATGCCTGCATTTTAGAAGGATTATATATTTGTTCTGGGAAGTCTTTATCAAATTCGAAAATAAATTAAGTTCATTGGAGAGGAGATATTTACGATCTCTCATAAACTATATTAGACACCAACAACTCTCTTGGGGCATTCTGTGGGCTGTGCACATATAGAAAATCTGGTTTAATAGAGTCCTAATCAAACAGGCTTGTTCAGAGAGGTGTCCACTCATTCTGTAGATATCCTTCCCACAAAGTGGTCTCCTCACAGTGAGATGAGTGGTTTGAGGAAAACACTATTTTTTCTTTCCAATCTGGAGAGAAACAGGTTCCCTGATATTTTTTGTTTTCATCTCCTTTGCTCTCAGCCCCTAAAGCTTTTTTGTTTTGTAGGTACTTTATAGAAAATTCAAGAATAGGAGGAACTTATATCTCAAATACTGTAGCATAGCTCTCAGAAATTATGCAGTGTTTCAAGAAGGCCTCTCCAAATTCACGGCAATAGTTTATGGAAATACAGAGTACAGATGCTTTGTCAAGACAAGCTCTGCCTTCTTTGAGTTTGTCAATGCATTTCACTGACACAATCAGGGGCAAATATTTGAAATTATAGTCTGTGAATATGCCAGATTAGGATAGTAGTCTTATAGTTATTGACAGTATATAAACCAAACAAGACTTTTTTGGAGCCATTCCAGTGAATTCTGCCAATACAGATCAGGAACAGTGTTTGCAGTACTTTCTTTTGAAAAATATGGGTATGTAATCCTCAACAGGAAGTTACATACCTTCCTTGGGGAGGAAAGAGATTGCACAGAAACTCCAAGAGTCTGAGGAGGATACAGAAGAATCTAAGAGGACTGCATGGTCAGCAGTTGCCTGTGAAGTACCTGCTGCTGGGGAGCCTGCAAAGGGCAGAAAGGGGATGTTGCAGTTCCCTCTTGATGAAGCACAGCAGATGATGCACTGTGTTGTAGCCAGTGTCTCTAATACATACTTGGTCCAAAATCTGCATTTTTAATAGTGAAGCCATGAATAAGGGTAAATATGCTGTGATCCTGATCACGTCATAGGTAAATATGAATGTGATCCTGGTCTGGGATCAGGAACCAAAGTTAGATTAAATTCTTGGGATCATTTTTTATTCCATCCCATGTGCAAAGCAGAATTTAAGAGGTTTTTAAACAGCAAATTTGAGGGTTCTAACATTTTTAAACTTTAGGGGAAAATAAGATCAAACAACAAAAAATGCTGTCTTAAATTCAGGTTTTGAGAGTCATTTAATACATTAAAAGGACTAGGATTAGAACTAGCAACACAGGGCTTTCCAGCATCCCAGTCAGGTGGACGTGGCTTTGCAGGTCTCAGTCTGTGTGGATCACAACAGGAGTACATCGGTATAAACAAAGGCAGAATTTAATTACAAGTGCACTTTTTTTATTGCACAATAGTCTTTCAAAAATGCCTACATGAAGTACAACCGTGACGCTGAGTTTGGTCATTTGTTGGAGGCTCTTTGTTAAACAGAATGAGTGCAGTGTAGCACACGGAATACGCTGACATCTTATGGTCCTGACATTTACTAAGGTAATAAATTAAAGTAATTATGTTAATGTATAATAAATGTATTCAACAGGAAATAAAAGCTGTGCCATGCAAGAACAAAAAAATTCTTGTTTTTCTAAGTGGCTCCCATGTATAGAACACTAAGGTCTTAGCAGAGGTTTTTTGGAGGCTGATAATATAAACATAGATTGTAATAATCTTTATTTCTGGGGAAAATAATAGTCAACTTCAGGACGTCAGATTAGAAAATGTGAATACAAATTAAAGATATCCATTCTCTACATTGTGTTTGTGACTTGAAAAATGAAAGGCGTGGAGTTCTTTTGCTTCTTTCCTCTGCAGGACTTGCCATTCACAGCCTGCTTCTTGGTTCACCAAACAGCTTGGACAACATTATCCTACCTGAGAGACATTTTCAAAAGCCACTTATGGATCTGCAGGATTCAAGGAAGCACTGTGGTGGCAAGGCTGAATTAGTCACAACACTGCCATAACGAGCCACTCAGGCTCTCCTGGCTTCCTGCACCTACAAGCAACATGAGCTTGCCCAGACAGTTCCGCAACATCCAGCTGGGCTGGTGGATGAGAGGCTGGACATGACCCAGCCCTGTGCCCTTGCAGCCCAGAAAGCCAACTGTGTCCTAGGCTGCATCAAAATTATTGAGTTGGATGTTAGAAAAAGGTTCTTCACCCAGAGGATGGCTGGGCGCTGGAACAGGCTCCCCAGGGCAGTGGTCATAGCACCAAGCCTGACAGAGTTCAAGAACCATTTGGACAATGCTCTCAGGGGCATGGTGGGTTTCTTGGGGCTGTCCGTGAGGGCCAGGCCCTGGACTTTGATGATCCTCGTGGTTCTCTTTGAACTCAGGACATTCTGGGATTCTAGGATTCTATGAAAGAAGGGTGTCCAGCTAGCTGATGGAGGTTGAAGGAGGTGATTTTGCCCCTCTGCTCTGTGCTCATGAGATCCCACCTGCAAGAAGGACATGAGTTTGCTGAAGCAAATCCAGAGGAGGGCACAAAGATGCTCAGAAAGCTGGAACATCTCTCCTAAGAAGACAGGCTGAGAGAGCTGAGGTTATCCAGCCTGGAAAACTGAAGGTTCCAGGGATGCCTTATAGCACCTTCAAGTACCTCAAGGGACCACATGAGAGCTGGAGAGGGACTTTTGACAAGGGCATGAAGGGATAGGGCATGGGAGAATGGCTTCAAACTGAAAGAAGGGAGATTTAGATCCTGGGAGGAAATTCTTTCCTGTGAGGATGATGAGGCACTGGTACAGGCTGCCCTGGGAAGTTGCAGATGCCCCATCCCTGGAAGTGTCCAAGCCCAGGCTGGGTGCAGCTTTGAGCAGCCTGGTCTAGCGGAAGGTGTCCCTGCCCATGGCAGGGGAGTCAGGACTAGATAGTCTTTAAAGTCCCTTCCAAACCATTCCATGATTCTGTGGTAAGCCTTTCTTGCACATTTGCCACAAATGAGGATGCCCTCTCACAGTGGCTTGTGAAGCTGTCACAATTCAATTTCATACCAGAGATTGCAGATGCTCAACTCATTGCTTAAGAAGGATCACTGTGCTGCCAAATCACCAGGAGTCTTTAAAACCTTTTTCCACTTGGCTCCAGTCAGGTTCAGAGACTACTGCTGGCAGATCCTCAAAATGGTTATTTACACAAAAAGGTGTTTAAAGGGAGAGTTTCCTCCTGGCTCCAAATATTAATGAAACTTTCTGTCAAAAATTACTTAAGCTCACACATCATTTAAAGCTATCTACTCAGCATAGATACTCCAATTATGTAAGTATCCAGTCCTGTTTGAATCCCTCTGAATATAATTGCCTCAGCAATATCTAGAGATGAGTTTGGCCAGAAAGCTTTAAAATGTGTGGATGACACCTTTGGCTAAGGCGAGAGATGCATTTCTCCCACTGCATCCTATCAGGAGCAGCTGAGGACTTTAATGGAGTTTCATTTTGCTGCTTCAGGTTGGAAATCTTAATATGCCTCATTCTGTAAATTGTTCCACTTACTTCAATGGGTCTTCATGCAGATAAGGTAAAGTACAAACAGTACAAATAAAAGGGTAGGCTCTTTGAAGAAGAGATGTTCTTATACTTGTTTGGGTAAAGCCGAGTAAGGTGGTGCTCAGTTCTCTCTTGGCTTCTAAGCTTTGCTGCAATAAACGGAAATGAATAAAAATAGCAATATCAAGCTGCACCAGTATCTGCAGCTTATTTGGCTTGCCCTGGGGTTCAACTAGATACTAGTGCACAAAAATACTGATTAAAGCTGAGCAGTTTTGCCCAAAATTGAATTCATTTTAATGGCAATAGAAGGGAAATATTACCCTGCTCTTTGCTCAGCATATTTAGATATAATGACATAATATGCACACATTCCAAAAAATTGCCTGACTTTAGGTAGTGCATTTTGGAGCGATTTCAAAATTCCCTTAGGTTATAGCAGCAAAACATTTTCCCCTGCCTCAAAAAGAGCTAAGATGTCAGTGCCCAATTGTCTGTGTCACCTTGTTTACATGGTGGGTAATTTTCTAGCCTATGGTCCGTGCCTTATTTTGTCAGGCTGCCCTTATGCTACTTTGTGACGATTTTGATTTTCAAGCCTCCATGCATAAATTATGATTTATTTTGCTTTCCGAAAGAAAGGCTGAGTGAAGTAATACAGTGTGGGGGTTTTGGTTTAGGGTTTTTTTTTTATGATGAATATTTCAAGAGTGTGCTTTTTCCTTCTGAGGAAAACTCTGCACCTCCAGCAAGTATTTTTTCTTCTATACAGAAAAATAAACACAGAGAAGAGCTGAAATAAAACCAGTATCTTTTGTTTGAACCTTAAGAGATGCAGAGATCTCACAACTCCAGCACTGGGGTGAGAGGTGCATCATACTCCTCAAAAGTGGCTTTGCTTGGTTATCAATGCTAATTTGCGTTTAACATGGTTCACTGTGTGCTGTGGTGTCCTCACTGCATTGTTCCTCCATGCTCACAAAGAAGCCATGTGCAGAAAACATGGTTACACAAATAAAATAAGCATCAACATCAACACTGCCTGATTTTGAGCGCTAATGAGGCAAACTGCTCTTCAAAACTTACCTAGATGTTTTTACAACAGCGAGAAGCGAAAGATGAGGCCATAATTGAACCGTTGCCCAAAGGCAGTTAGTGATTGGAATTGATTAATTCTACAAACAAATTTGACCAATAGATTAGTTGTCACGTTATGGCAGATTTGGGCAATACTGCTGCAGTTGTGAAGGAGACACAACCATCTAGCACAAATAGTTAATACAGTTTGTTACCCTGTAGAGCTGCTCGTTGAGTTACCCAAAGAAATCTCACCAGGGAACTGAGCAGGGTACGCTACTTTGATGCTATAAAACCATAGTGTTAGCTCTCTGCTTTTATGTATGAATCTGAGGAATTGTTAACAGCAACACAAGCAGTTTGCTCTGAGCAACACAAATGTGATGGACTTAACATCAAAGTCATGCAAAATCCACTGAAAACAACAGAAAGGCTCCAGCTGAATCCAGAGGACTTTGAATCAAGGCCTACCAGGGCCAAGTCTGCTGTTCCAATGGGTTTTCTAAGGGAATCCTGTGGGAAATAGGAAAAAGGATTCCAATCTCTTGAATCCAAGGATTACTGCTGCTTTGAGCTACTGCTTCTGCAAAATCATTGGTTCAGCTTCTTTCCCCTTCCAGCCCATGACACAACAGCACAGGAGCTCTGAGCTTGATGGTTGCACAGAAGACTCTTTGCACTCAAGAAGCTTCCTTTGCTCCCTCTTTCCCTCCCTCCCTCTGTTCCCCAAGGAAAGATGCTCCAGAAATCCACTTGAGGTAAAAACAATCGTTGCTACTACTGCATATTCAGAAAGAAGCTGCATGAAGGAGCATCAGAAGCTTGCATCATCAGCTGTCAGAGGACGGTGGGGTTGAGGTGCCAGTCTTTCTGCAGTTACCCAAGTCCTTCCATGCTTGGAGATTAAGCTGCCAAATTGGGCACTGCTACATTATTTCTCACACCAGTATGGAAGCTCAGGATAATGTGCTGCATGACAGCCTGCTCCTAGTTCTGGCTTCACACTGGTTTCACAGCTGTGTCGGTGACTTGGTTTGAGTGGGTTTCTACAAAATATCTGAGTTTTGGTTTTGTCATTGGAAGCCCCACATGGTTTGAGATTAATGAGCAGAAGTCTTCGTGAACTGTCACACAATCCGGCTGCAGTTCTGATCAATAAAATATGTCCTTCTGAGGTTTTCTGATGTTAATACAAGCAACTTTATGAGTCGGCTGTGCAGAGAATTGGGCCCTTCTCTGCTCATAAGGACATATAAGCTGATGGAGCATCCTTCATGCCATTTCCTCAGCTCTCATATCTGCATCTTCCCTTGGAAAGGACAGGGTTTTGTTAAGCTTTCAGGAACATTTTGAAGCCCTTTTTCCTGCTATCAAGGTGTTTCAGAGGGAAAGGGCATAAATGAGCAATGTGATTGATACGGGGAGTTCTTATTTTGGTTGGGCAACAGATGAGGCATATGGGTAATTTATTGCACTATAATTGTGTTATGTGATATCGATGCTGCAGTATTAATGACTGCAAAGTGCCCAGATTGATTCAGATGGCCATTTACTGTCATTATTACAAATCTAAATAAATAAATAAGAGCAGTTGGACTGATGTATCTAAGAAATGTTTCAAAGTCACCCGGTGACATATATGTAGGCGCTTGTGAACAGAGAGTGACTCAAACAATATCAGGGACACTTTTTATTGGGGTCAGAAAGAAATAGAACAATTAAGTCATTTTCAGTCATATACAATATATTAGGAACTGTTTTAACAAGCGCATTGCTAAACTGACTGGCATGGACAAAGCGTTTTAAAAAGCTGGGGTGTAAATATGCCAGGAAAAAAGAAAGAAAACATGTAAACTATGCTCAAAAATAGTCTGAAAATGTAAGGAAACAAGAAAAACTAAGACAATCATGCACATACCTCTCCTGCTGCCATGGCCCAGTGAATGCAGTGGTTACCATGGCTGGATCTGGCTATGAGGTGGACTTTAGAGGGCAAGCTTTGTTTCTGATCTCTGCCCAAACAGAGAGCCTTGATCCAGTCTGTTGGTTTGTGTACTTTGAACGAGCCAAACTCACACTGCAAGAGCCAGCAAGTTAAGTTTGAATTTATCTCATGCCTTCAGGTTTCTCTTAGCATCCCCTGTCTGGCTGTCTTATCATATAGAGCAAGAGATGTATTATCACTCAATATTCCAAAATATGACTCTGCACTTTTTCCCTAAAACACAAAAACAGTGCAAGTCAGACAGCTAAGAATTGCTTACATTTCACAATGCTTCTTATGTATCCGTGGTTTGTTTGGGATTTTTTTTCTTTTCAGAACAGCAAACAGTACATTAAAATGTAGATCTTGCTAAAAGGTAATTCTTTCATTAACCATTTGTGGGGAGTATTAATATATATTAAAAACAGGCTCTTTATTTACACTAAACATTTTATTAGCTTCCAGAGTCATTGATACTTTAAAAGATGAGAGCAAGTCTATTAGAATAAATAGCTTCTTCATACTCAGAGATGCATTTGTGAATAGGTGGGACCCAAAGACAGCCAAGTAAGAACCTGCTGGTATTGATCTGCATGGAGAAAAAGATCTCTTTTGGCTCTTCATACACCCACGACCTCTAAAGATCATTGACTCCACTGCCCAGATAAATTCCTTAGATAAACAACCAAAACCCAAATTAACATACTAACCATTAATAATCCAGTCAACAATTTTTATAACAATGACAACAAGAAAAAGATACTATTTCTTTTGAAGGTTTATTCTTAGCAATGTTTATGTGATGCAAACTTTGAATCTAAGTCACCTGCTAATGACCAGGAAAGAAAGTCAACTTTAGAACTGGAACTAAACATTGGATATCCATGGCTGCTGCTTAAGCAGCTACATCTCAATATCTCCTAATTTTATGGGTTCTCAGAAACTAAGGAAATAGGTGTTGTGGCCATTTTTCACCTCACAGTTCAATGTACAGGGCGACAAGAAAATAATTTTTGGATAATGGGCTGTAAAATTGTCATTAAAAAAAATTAAAATAAAGGTCCAAAACTTGCCCATTTGGTATGTCTCTACTTTTTTTATCTTTTTTTTTTTTCTTTTAAACTTAGCACCTTAACTTTCAAATTTCTACTACAGAAAAGCTGTGTAAGCTGAGGAAGGTGCTCAGAGGTTACTCCCAACATCGAGCTCCCCTAGTGGCTGCTTCCCTCCCACCGTCCCCACGGACAGAAACACCTCAGCTGGGATTTTCCCCACTCAGGACCAGAAGGAAGTAACTGCAAAAGGGACGCAGATCACAATCCAGGAAGGAAGAAAAAAAATTGATACTCACTCCCACCTGGGACTTCTGGAATGTTATTCAAGGAGGAATGGAAAGACCTACAAGAGAAATGTAAGGGTTTCTCCATAAACCTATAATCAGACATCATACATATCACCCTGCTGAAGATATAAGTAAACCTGTGGGAAATTCTGCTTTAAAGTTTGGTTCAACAGCAAATACACAACAAAACTTAGATAACAATGTCTTATGAATCATTCTGCCTACAAAAATTTTTGCATGTATAGTGAAAGGCTCTATTGACCATATTCAAGCCAACGATTAGCATTAATCCACAAGCAAATGCATATGAAAACTGCAAAATCAATGCACAGTTATTCTGGAAAGCAAACATTTTCTACCTCTCTGTATGCATAAAAGGTTTTTTTCTTGCAGCAGAAATAGCCCACAGACTAAGGCCAGAGTAAGGGCAGAGCAAAGCTATACCAGGTTTTGGCTGCATGGCTCCCTGAATTTTGCTGTCAAACCAAAATATGTGGAAAACTACAAGCTTAATTTTTCTTGTTCATGCCAGAGGTTTTGGAAGGAAATTCCAAGGAACAGGACTTGTTCTGCTTGTCATTGTAAAGGTATCGTTGCCAGCTAGCCAGTGATTTTGAACTGAAATTTCTAAGTTGATTTTCAAGATAGGTATTGCAATACCACCAGGATGGGCAATAAGGGATGTGCACCAATTCCTTTAAATAAAATAGTTTAACGTGGCCATGAAGGAGGAAGAGATATACTAAAGAATCAAACAAAGCTTCAGGTGAAAATCCTGACTGAGTCTCCTTCCATTTACACCAGATTTACTCTAGTATAACCTCTGTTTTCACTAAAGTTATTCATGATCTCCTTCTCTAGAGGTGATTGCTGTGATCCCAAATTTCTTGGCAAGTGCCACAGGTGCAAAGAGGCTACAGGAATGAAGCTTTCATGCTGTAAAAATGGATAATTTATTTAAAAATCATATATTAAGCATGAGCACAAATGTTGGCTATTAAGGATGCTAGTTCAGATCCAGTTAAAAGTCACACAGCATTTGCATGTGCACTTTTCTGTATTTTGAGATTCATCAACCAAAATATATTAGTGCAAGAAAAATACAGAAACTTCAGATGTCCAATGGGCAACCTCACTTGTGCAGTCTGAACCCTTCCTTGGCTTTATGGAGAGCCATCAGCAAATCCAGATTTCATAAAAAAGAAGATAAATAATGTCTGCTTCTCAAAGCGCTTGGCTGGGGGTTGGGTGCATCCATCACTGCCCCTCTGCAGCCCAAGCCACATTGGGACGGCCCGGGACAGCGCTGCCCAACGGCCCCATCCATGTCCCCACAGTGGGAGCTTCTGGTGGGTTTGGCAGAGCCCCTGGCAGAGCCTGTGTGTCAGCGAGGGGTGCTGGGCCATGGGGCTGTCTGGGGTGGGTCCTTGCAGCGGGACTCGGTGGGGTCAGTAGGGGATGTTCCTGGCACTGCGGTGTGGGCTGCACCCCGGAGCACCAGGGGCTGGGTGACGCAAGGGGCTCCCCAGCACTCCGCCAGGGCTTTGGGGGCTGATGAGGAGCCTGGTGGCAGCTCCACGAGGAACCTGGCTCCGCGGGCAGGGCAGTGGAGTGAGGGGGTTTCGCTTAGGGGCCTCCCCGGCACCCTCACACTGGGCAGCCCTGAGGGACCCCGGGGCCCGTGGGGGCAGCAGTGGCTGCGGGCTGTGGACCCTCCAAAGCAGGCGTCGGTGCCGGCCGGGGGCTGCTGCTGCTGCTTGGGGGTGTTTGCTGTCGCTGGGGTGTGGGGCGGGCAGGGCTGGGCAGGGCTGGGCTCGGGGCTCCCCCGGCAGCCCGGGG
>WEIT01009332.1:26175-100689 GCA_013389985.1 Dryoscopus gambensis
AGAGAGAGAGAGAGAGAGAAAGGAGAAAAAAAAAAGAGAAAAAAAAAAGAAAAGAAAAACCTAAAAGAAAAAAAAAAGTCAAAGTACATATTTTTAAAAGAGAGCACGGATTAAGACTTAAAAATAATAATAATAAAATAATAATAATTAAGTAGGACAGTCCAAAGTAGACTTTAAGGGAAACAAAGACCCCTGGAAGTTCTGTTCTGTTTAGTTTATAAATATATATATATTTTTATTTGTTCTGTTGTTTTGTTTGTTGGTTGTTTTTTTTTTTCCTCCTCTCCTGGATATTTATTTCTTTGGTATTTTGAATAGATGTTTTAAATGATATGAACCGGACCTTCAAGAGCCTTAAATAGTTTCTTTGATAATTTATTATCATGTGAACTGTACTCACNAAGAAAAAAAAAAGTCAAAGTACATATTTTTAAAAGAGAGCACGGATTAAGACTTAAAAATAATAATAATAAAATAATAATAATTAAGTAGGACAGTCCAAAGTAGACTTTAAGGGAAACAAAGACCCCTGGAAGTTCTGTTCTGTTTAGTTTATAAATATATATATATTTTTATTTGTTCTGTTGTTTTGTTTGTTGGTTGTTTTTTTTTTTCCTCCTCTCCTGGATATTTATTTCTTTGGTATTTTGAATAGATGTTTTAAATGATATGAACCGGACCTTCAAGAGCCTTAAATAGTTTCTTTGATAATTTATTATCATGTGAACTGTACTCACAGGGGAAAAAATTATTTTGTGAGGCCAAGTAAAACTGCGCAGAGTCTATTTTTCTACATGTCACGTGTGTCCTGACTTTCAGAAAGCAAAATTCTGTACTTTCCCATCTCTCCATTACATTGCTCCTTCATTTCAGCAAGTCTAAAAAACAAGCAAACAAACAAACAAACACACACAAAAAAGACAAACTTCATGGGGGTCCGTAAATTATATTTTTATACACAGAATTGTAAATTAGATTTTTTTGAGAGATCAATACTTAACTGAATCGCATTTCGTTTTTTGAAATAGTGTAAAATATGAGAATATATTATTTTAATTTAAATAGTTTCAAATGTAACATCATTTCCTGTATTGTTTTCCATGTTTTGCTTTGTAAAGACACCATTTGGCCACACTCATGGAAGTCAAGACTGTTACACAAACTTTTTATTTGCAAAAACCGTAAGAAACTTTGTTATTTTTAACTTCAGAAAAAGTTTATTAGAAAATAATATTTTTTAAAAAGCGCACATGGCGGCAATTCTGTGACGATGGAGATGGTAGTTTGTACAGAGGGGGGGAAAGGATGTTTTGCATTAATAAATTGAGAAATAACTGCTGTAAATTTACTAAAATGTATTTTTGAATATTTTGTAATAGTTTTAATAGTTTTATAGAAATAAAATGTGCCATGCACAGTTTGGTTAGTATATAATAACTAAGAGTTCCTGGTGCATCCCATTTTTTTTTCCTTTTTGCTTATTGGTTTAGGAAACATGATGCCTAAATGAGTGCCCGTTATTTTATTTAGATGTGTTGCTTATAACATTTAATTTTGGTGCTTTAATTAAGGAAACGAATCCATCACATCTGTGCATAACCTGGAATCTCTTGTACTGACAGTAGAACCTCACTTATTTGCACGAGCGACCGGCAGATGGGTTTTCCTTTGCCAGAGCCCTGGCTCCCCATCTGCGCTCAGGCGATGCTCCTCTCTTCCAGCTCCAGCCCCGGCTCCGTGTCCACTTCCCAGTCTGGTCTGGACACTGTGGATGGCTCTTAAAATTGATTTCTGAGGATGCTAAAGCAAGTTCTCCCTTTGAAGCACGTAAATGTGAAGGCAGGCAGCTGCCTTCACCTTGTGGCAACACCGGGATTTCAGTGGGCTTCAGTTTGGGTGCCCAGAAGATGGAAACCTGAGGGAGAGACACTGACTTTGGTGAGTTACAGGGATTCATGTGGCTGATGCTGGAAGAAGGAGACGGCCACCAGATTTCACTGGCCACTTAGAGTAACAGCACAGGGCTTGGGGCCATTGAGAACAGAGCAAAACACCCTTTGCAAAACAAGCAAAAGGATAAAGATTTGTTTATTTATCCTGAGAGACATTCCTTAGCTGTAATGCAGGAGCCTGCCCCGAGCCACCCGTGGGTGAATGTGCTGGAGATGTGTTTTAGGAGCTGAGTGGTGTGGCCAGCGCTGCGTCCCCTGCCTGGTCCCAGCCCCAACCCACCCTGAGGGGATCATCCTTGACAGGTGCTGATCAGTGAGGTTCTGCTGCACCACGTGCTCCTCCATGGAGGGTTTCCAGGATCCCTTTAAAAATTTTGCAAAACATTGTGTGTGCATGGGTGTGCGCGTCTGCGATGGGACTGTGCCGGAAGGGAGCTTGCCTTGAATGTCTTCTCACCTTTTCTTTGGTTTCCATTACTCGCCAGTCTAGGATGTTCATCCATCAGGCCTTTTGCTCCAGAGACACAGCCATGTTCTCTGCTGGGATGGACGGCAGCTCCAGGACCTCCCGGAATGTCCCTGCCTGGGGCCATCTCCAGAGATGTAGGCAGCACTCTTCCACACTGAAATCCTAGGAGCTTCTGGAGCACTGTCAGGAGCTGATGACTGAGCCCCACGCGCGAGCACTGCTGCATCAAGTCCCAACAGATGGATGTGGTCTCTCCTTCCTGTCAACCTCTAGTCCAGGCCAGCTTCCAATCTCCAAAGCTTGGACATGGCCGGGGTGATGAGACTTCAGAGTGATCACAGTGTGCTGCAGCACCAGGAGAGGAACCAAGCCACCCTCATGCCCACCCAACATGAGGCATCACGGGGGACTGTGGACTGCCTGGTGGGTGCTGAGGGCCCGCTGCCCACCCCAGCTCGGACTCTGCCACCTCCCTGTCTTTGGAGTGTGCTGAGGGCTGCAAACCCAGCTGATTTGGGGCATGTGAAAATGTGATTGTGGAACAAATGAGTCTCTGCTGTAAGAGTCTGGCCTTAGTACGGCAGCGTCAGGGTGTCTGAGCTCTCTTATCCTGTTTCTGAGAGGTGGTGGCCATTTTTGAGGCCTTTACACTCAAAGAAATGACCGTGTTGGAAGGTGCCTTCTCCAGAGGTTGGGTGGTGGAGGTGTTCAGGGATGTCAGTGTTCAAACCTAAAGCCACTGGCTCAAGGGCTTTCAGTCTAAATCACAAGTGAGATGTAAAAGAGCCATCAGACCAGAGCCCACACTTGTGTCAGGGCAGGGCACGTGCCTGGATGGGACCACACCAGACATTGCCTCATTTAATCTTCACCCAAAGGCCGAGATGAGCTCAGAGTTTTGTGGTGTGAGAGAAGCTAAGATGCTCTTACACCGGGATCAGCCTGTTTCACTGAGCAGAGAAATGCTGTGCCATGTTCTCCGTTGCGCTTATTCCAAGCAGCTTTATGTCTTCCTCTCGCCATGCCTGTAATCCACCTCTCCCTCCAGCGCCTCTCGTCAGGATCTCCCCTCCGTGGTGTGTTAGAAGTGCTTCCTTAGATGGGCCAATCCAACCCATAGCTACAGCTCTCGTATGAAGGATGTACTGCCATAACCTTGTGCAAAACATCTAGGAGATGTCACTGTCCATTTTCAGGTTAAGAGTATGGCAATAGTTTGTATAAAATGTACACATAGTGGTGGCTACAGAATAGTTTATGACTAAATACGTATCTATTACTGTCAAAATAATGTATAAGAATGTACTTGAAGCTATTATCCTTGTTCTCTGTTGTCTGAATAATTAAAGAAATTACAGAGACTTCCTGAAATGTCTGATACGTGATGGCATTCCTGTCTCACAGTCTCTGAGGATTTTACCCTGATGACATTGAAACGCAGAGTGGGGATCCCGTGGGATTTGGTATTGGACTCTTCAAACATGTCAGGAATTGTGCTGGTGCCGCTTCACATGGTGGTCACAACGTTCCTCTCCTCCCACTCACAGCCACGTAGACAGTCTGTCATTTACCTGTGAAATACTGCGTGGCTCTGCAAAGCCAACTCATTTGGAAGAGTTCTGTGGGGAGGCAGATATGCCCTGAAGGGCAGCCCAGCAGCAGCTGCCTGTCCTCTCCACCTTCCTCACCCAAGCCAACGTGAGAAATGACACTAATGAGACTGGGACTAGTTTGTGCTTACCTGATCAATAGCTCAAGCAGTGCCCTGGTGCTCAGACACCAGGTAAACCCTCCAGAGGGAGGCTTGGATGGGCCAGTAAAAGAGGATCACATCCACGGTGCAACTAAAATCCAAGCCAAGCACTGAGGTCTTTCATAGCCAGGTAGCCGTGCTGTGCCTCAGCCAGCAGCTCTTTTTGCCCTCACATGGGAAAGTTTGCTTAGCTGGATCATTAGACATATATATGCACATATATATGCACATATATGTACACATATAAAATACTATTAGCTTGATATTAGGAGCTCAGCACATCCTAGCAGGATATAAATATGTTTACATTGGCCCTCCTGAGCATTTCACACCACGCTGAGGCTGAGCAGGAGATGTAAATCAGCCTGGTTGGGTGATAATTGGGCAGCAGTTTTGCAGCCCCTGTACAGCATCTATTTCAATTACAGGGGGAAGGAAACCAGAAAGAGCATTTTATCTTACTCATTACTGCAAGCCATAAGGGACCACTAGATTTCTTAAGCTTTTGAAATTCTCTCTTCAGCAGTTTCTGCCTTAAAACTAGTTCAAACTTAACTGGAAGAAAAGGGTCAATTTTCAACGTAAGGAGCCCTTCAGAGCTTTCAAAGGAGCAGTGGTAATGTGATCCTTGGCCTACGCAGGGTGAAAGGGAAAAAATAATCTTTAAAGAATGCATCTATACAAGCTATGGGATTGTCTCAGATTTGATAGGAGCCCCACAGCCACTGTTTGTGCCAAGATTGTTAAATATAATTTTTAATGCTTTGCATTTGGGGTGTTTAGGCTTATGTATTTACACAATTTTGGTTTTCAGGGATGAAAAATAGTGAGCAAATCCAGGGAATATGAGTTTAATGACCTTGTCCTGGTTCCAGTGAAATCAAGAGTGGCATCCAGAGGTGATCTGGGTGCACAGGCAATTGTGCACCTTAAAGCCAAGTGCAGGACCCTATATAATTTCTTTTCCTTTCATTTTTAAGTGAGAGTAAGGCTTCTCTTTGGACAAATATTACCTCAAATCAGGAGTGAAACCACAAGGTCAGGAAATCTTTCTGAGGTAAAAATATTTGTTTTGATGTCCTGTGACCTAAATGTGAAATAAATATTAGATTTGCTCAGTTTGGTGTGAAAAACTGTCTGTTTGTATTACTGAGGAGGAGAGCTGACAAGGGATGCTCTGTGTGGTGGGACCATGAAGGGTTCCTTGGCCACCAAACTCACACCTGGCTGCTGCCCAAGGGCAGGAGGGCTTGGACATGGACAGGGGAGCAGGGATGCTGTGAGAACACCATGTGCTTCATGCAGCTCTGCCCAGTGGTCTGGACTCTGGGAATGGCACAGGGACCCCTTCTTCCTCAGCCCATCTCTGGGGCAAAGCTTGTCTGGACCAGACCCCTGGGACACCAGGATGCCCCCTTGAAAAGGGGATGTACTCACAGGAAAATATCTTTGGGAATGCTGTATCATTCCAAGTTTTGAGTCTTTTGATGGCATTCTCGGCAAGGGAGTGGATGATACATCTGTGTGCAATTACAGCAACATCCTTTTGGTCTCCTGACAGACAGACACTGTGTCACAGATCTGTCGCAGGGTTTCACTGGGTGGAGGAAGCTTATTTACAAGCAGGATACAGCTCAGGCAGCTCAGGCTTTGGCTAGTTTCAGCATTAAAGCATTTCATGGGCTTTTGTTTTGAGCAGTTTAGGCTGTAAGCAGCCTCTGGTGGTCCCAGCTCTCATCTCAGCCCAGGCCAGCTTAGAACAAGCTGCTGGAGGCCACCCTCTGTCAGGTCCCACATGTCTGCAAGGATGGAGGGGCTCCATCCCTCTGAGGACTGGCATTGTTCAATTAGCTAACAGTTTTCCTAAATACAGCAGCATTGCATCCCATCTATCAAGAATCTTCCTTTATATTCTCTTTGAATTTATTCTGAGAGGAAGGACACCAAAGAGTTAAAACGAGATTAGTTTTAAGAAATCTCAGGCTCAAAATCTGGGACATTCAGAGCTCTGCCAAGCTCTGCTGCTGCTCCTGCAGCCTGGTCTGAGCAGAGAGCTGCAACCTCACTCACCCAGCTCACCTCTTCCTTGTAAGTCAGCCCCGTCCTGTTTTCTACAGCAGTAAGAACTGGTTTTAATTATTAGACAGTGATGCATGCAAATAAATATAAGTCCCAGGATTGCTCATGAACAATTCTCTTGGAATAGTCACTGGTTTTGTGTAAGCTTTGTTGGCTTTGCCAAATGATGCCCTTTCTACTCAGCAAAGTTTTTCTGGAAACAGGAGCGTAATAGATGTACAGTATCGAACAAGTCTGTTCTGGCACAGTATTTGTGTGAATAACCATTTTTGTGCTAACACCAGTGCAAGCTACGGGGTTCACAGGCATCAGAAAGTCCAACTGCCATTCAAATATTTGCAAATAATGAGTATGTGATCCCACAAATAACAACAAACCAACCTGGCTGCTTTCATTGAGGAAAATGATTATGAATCACTGTGTACTGTGGGCTCAATCCAACAACCACCAGCGTCAAAAGAAGTCTTTCCACAACTTCAAACAGGCAGGGGGCTGAGCTGTGTTTGCTCAGCTTTACCTGGTGTATCCATCGCTCTCATATGGCACCATTAAATAATAGAATTTATCAGGCAAGCAAGAATTTCCTAGAGCAGCCAAGAGCGGGCAAACGTTATCTTCTGACTGCGTTTGTGCAGCTCCCACTGATGTCAGTAGGGTTATGTATGGGCAAAATGAGGTCAGACTGTGTTGTCCTACTTTACGTGCCCTGTGGTATTACACTCAATTAAGTTTTGTCTCCCAGGACACAGCCTCTCTCCCACTAAAGTCACCAGGAACTTTGTCACTACACAGCGGTGCAGGAGGAGGCATGAAATCCCAGTCTTTGATCCAGAGTGCAAGAAGGTTTAACCCATGTATTCAGGAACTTTCAGCTGCACTTTGAAAAGAGGGGCTAAATTCAGTAAAAAATAAATATATCCGTGAAAATCCAACATGGGGCATCTTCAGGAGAAGGTAACATCTCTGCAAACTCACTCAGAGCCTTGCACAGTGTAGTAGAGTCAGCAAGACCTTCTTCCCAAGGCACCAGGGCATCTTTCCTGCCCTCTGCCAACAGCTCCCCACTGATCCTTGCAGAAAGATCCTGAATATCCTGGGCAACACCTCTTAGGCAGCGCAGCAGAATCAGTCACATCTTCTGTGTGGGTGACCACATGCTTGACTACTTCAAAAATATTAACCACTGGTTATGAACTGAAACTATAAACAGCTGTAGGAAGGAGAAAACAGTAAAAAATTTTCCTTTTTACAGACAAACAAGTTGCCAGAACAATGCTGGGCTTTGAGTGAACCAGGTTTGGTCCTTGTCCCTTTGAAGGGGTTTCTTCTGATTTTGAGCAAGTATTTTGTTGTCTCCCTGGCTTTAGCGGAGATGGGCAGAAAAACATCTCTGAGGATAATTTTCCACCATCTATGGGGTCCACACGATGAGAAACACAGTGAATCAGGTAACATCTACTGCCCATGTGCCGCTCTGAGGGATCTCCTCTGTGGGCACATGGGGAAATGCAGGGACTATCCAAACCTTTACTGACAAACAGTCAGATGGTTTGAAAGCCCTCCTAATTTATATATTGGTAAAAAAACTCATTTAATTTTTAGATGTCTCACAGCTGCCAGTATTAGGCATTCTTATCTATAAAATAAGTATGCTTCCTACCAGATTTTAAGTCCATTCTAAATACCTTTGGAAAAGAGGACAGCTGGCTTTTCCATGATGTTAAACTCTGCATTGCACACATATATCACAAGGAGGACCCACAAGTGTTTAGCCAGATCAAGGCTGAGAAGTGATTTTGGCTTCTGATTGCACCTCCATGTACCTCCATGGAGAGGAGATACCTGCTGGCTGGAGGAGTCTGGCTGGATGAGATTTCTGTGGACTAATGAGTGGGACACCAAGAGCTCACAGAGACAACTACAAATACGTCTGAATGTAGGTGTCCTAACTTTACTTCTGAATCCTGCCTAAAATGTTATGTCAGCCCTCTGCAGAGACTCCCCCATGAGGTCCCAGGCTATATTTGGGGCATGCGTGACCCATCCAGTGGTCCTGGTGTGCAGTGCGCATCGACTTTCTCTGCTCTGCAGAGTGGCCAAGCTCTGGGCTCAGACACATTCACCCCTCTCTCTGTGCTGGGGTAAGCCCTGTGTAGTCCAAAGCCAGAGCTTTCTCTGGAGGTGGTTCTCCACTGTGGGATTAGGACTTCAGAGAGGCCACAAACCTCAGTGCCTCTCTTTCCAAGAGCAAGGCACACTTGTTCAGCCTTGCCTGTGTAGGTATAAACACCGTGCACGTACAGTGTAGTTAATTAAAACTATTCCCACTCAGTTTTCCCCTGGGGGAAGGAAGGGAGAAGATAGACGCTCACGGGAGAGGTGCTCATCACATTGCTTAATGTGATCTGGAGGGGGACATGCAGTGCTGTGGGGATAAAAAGTTGTGGGTGGCTGAGGAGCACCATGGAGAACTGTCCCTGGAAAGAAACTTCCCTTAATGTGAGCACTGTCAAAGGGAAGAGGTGATGTGTTTCCAGGAGGGGTAACAGGAGACCAAGACCATCTGCTCTCTAAGGTGAGGAGATATGGACACAGGCTTGCCCTGACACCCAACATAGACTTCTTGCTTGGGACTTTTGGGGATCTTGGGAACCTCCCACCTTCCAAAGCCCAGTTTTAAGGCAATTTATGGAAAGGACAGAAGTCCTCAGTGTCTGGGTGTGGGCACGACACAGCCAGGTCTGTGCACTGGGGCCCAGTCTGAGTGACTCAGCGCTGATACCAGGAGCTGTCCTGGACACCAGACACAGAACAGCCACAGGTCTGCCACCCACTGCTCCTGAGCCACTCATGGCGACACCAGGGAGTCACTGGGGCCTGCCTTTAGTGGTGTGTGGATGTGAAAGGGTTCGTTCACAGTGAGCAACTGCCTCGGTCTCTGCAACCAGCACTGTGACAGGCAGCGTCATAGGTGTCGCCCTTGGCTCCTTGGCTCTCAAGCACAAGTACAGACATCCTCTGCACTGAGCACAGGATATTGGACAAGCCCTTTTGAAACATTTTCATTTCAAATCAGCTCTGGTGTCTTGGTTTTGTCAGTGCTGAGCAGTGTGGAGCTGAGCTGGTGGTGCCACCGTGGAAGGGATGCAGATGGTACCCACCAATGCACCAGGTGATCCAGCTCCCTCAGGTGCTCTGGTGCCTTCCAGCAGATGCTGAACAATACCAGGTGCAGAAGAAAAGGTGTAGCTTTGTGGGATATGCTGGCTGCAGCAAAAGCTGACCCTATGTGCAGCGAGAAGGACCTAAGCACCACCAGGATTCTGGACATGCAAAGTGTTTATGCTTTCCCCAAAACAGGATTAAACCAACTGTGTTTAGAAAGAGGCAGGATGCTGCCACTCTTCAGGGCAGGGGGGATGTCTCTGTGCAGCCCCTGACCCATCAGGGACTCAGCACGCAGGCATCTGGACAGCAGTGATGCCATTCCTGAGGGAGATGTGCCATGGGTTCCTCAGCTGGGGCTCAGGTGCTTGTGAACCTGTGACGAGGGTATCTGGCATGGTAGGACCAAAGTGTGCCAAAGTGTCCCCAGTGTCCGAAATGAAAGAGAAGTCAGATTTCATGCTATAGGTTCCCAAGGAGGCAAATTGTCACTTTAAAAATGTAAAAAAAAGCCAAGTTCGTGAAGCTGTTCTTTGCACCAGGGAAGTGTCTTGCTTTATCATAAGGTGTTCCTTTTAGGGGTGTTTTTTTCTCTTAGCAAGGAAATGTCTGTACTTCATTTAACAATTGAAGCTAGGAATGAAATACACCTAAATATTACTTCTCCTTTGGGTGTAACTGAATATGCAGCAAAATTGGAATATCCTCTTGTAGATTATACACTGGAGCTATTCTTTTCCTATTTATATGGATCCTGACAGGACAGAACTATTTATTGAGAGTTAAATAGTGACATCTGTTATCAGGAATATCAAATCCAGTAGATGTTTCATATTAAAATAGAAACTCATGGCCAAATTTCCTCTTGATGAATATAGACACAGCTTTATAAACCTCTTCAAAGTTTCACTCTTTACTCCAGAATAAAATTCAGCCCAAGGAGTTTATGTAAACAAGTCTTACACACATGTGCAAAAAGAGTCTGCTTTTAAGAAGTGTCTCACAAAAACAGCAACAAAAAAAGGCAGAAACAAACCCCCAGATCTTTCAGAGTTTGTTGCATTAGGTGGAATCAAAGTGACCTCTAGTGATTCCCTGTTAACCGTGCAGCTCCGCAGCCGCCTGCACTGAGCTCGAGGAGTGAGAGCTCAGCTGGTAACACTGCAATCAATACCTGATTAACGCAAAATTACAGCAATTAATCGCTGTTACTATAGCAATTCTTACAATTCAAGTGTAGAATATTTTCCCAAACTCTACCATTTCTTTTCATGCGAGTTGCACACTGTTAAAAGGAGTGCTTTTATCAGCCCATTAAATATCAGCAACACAATGAATTTATTAGTAACTTATCATCCATGTGTCTTCTGGCACTGCTGACGTGCTGTTCTTTGGGAATAGACAGGATAGGAAGTGCACTAGATTTGTGACTTAACTCATTTGTTCCTACTTTTTGGAACAGTCCCAGGCTGATCACAAAATTGTTACCAGTTGTGTAGGGAGTGTGGACTGTTGCTGTGGGGCTAAGCCATACCCATCCCCAGGTTCAGCCAGAGAGATTATCACCTCTACAAGGTCATCTTTCCTCTCACAGACTATTAAAGGTTTTCTTTTTTTTAAAGAGCATAGAGAGAGGATGTAACAATTCATCAGCGGTGGGGGAAATGAAAATTGTGTATCAGCCAAATTATGTCGGTTTACCATGAAAATCAATAGCAAAGGGGGCTAGAAATGGGATGTCATCATTCAGAGGCAATGCAGGAGAAGATCTGTCAGCAGCAGGACGGCTGTGTGCTCTGTCCTAGTATTCCCCAGGTATATTTCAGGCTTGAGGAAGGCAGAAAAAATCATTGATTCCTTTGGCACAGGAGACTGGGATAGGCACGAAGGAGATGCTCAGGAGATGCTGAGCTCTGTTGGGACTCAGAATGTAAAAATTTTTTTTAAAAATTCTTTCACAGGTTAGATGTGTCAGTATCTGAATTAGAGCTGGGTGAAAACCAGGACCCTCTTCCTACCAGGAGAAAACCCACCCAGCTGCTTAGTTTCGTTCATGTTTCGAAGAGTTAATCTCCGACCTCTAATTCTTTCCTGTCCTATCTCTACATCCATTAAAGACCATGAGGTTTGACATCTGCAGGAAAAAGGACAAGAACATTGCTTCTGTCTTGCTGTCTCTCCCTGCTGCCGGCTCTCCAGGATGGCCATGCCGACAGCAAATGGCTTTCCAGGGCTGATTTAGCACTCCCTATAATTTTCACGGAGGCTGTGCCGCAGCCGCTGTAATGAAACGAGCTCCCTTGTTGTGGTCAGTGCCAGGCTGATCACCCACTTGCAATAAAGATCCTTCCTTTCTCCCGGATTTGTCAGCACCTTCCACTCCCACCAGCCAGTACTATTTGGGACATTCCTAAGGCACACTTCAGAAGGACTTCACGTGGAAATGAGAAGTTTTGCAATGGGTGTTGCCTGACTCGCTGTCTCAGCCTGGCCCTCTGCCTGCCCCACCAGTCCTGCCAGGGATGCTGGGGACCCTCCCGCCTCTCTGAGGTGTCCATGGTGTAAAACCTGGCTGTATTCCTAATAACCACGGCTCTCTACCCCCAAAATACCCAGGCTGGACCTGAGTGTTGGGCTGTTATTGTCAGCCTATGATTTCACCTGCCACTGCTCAGGAGCATCTTCTGAATTCAGCCTCCTGCATCCTGAGGCATGCAGCGACTTGAACGAGTAAAATGATGCACGTGTTTGTCCAGGGCTAGAAATGAGCCAGAGAAAACCTATTTGTCTTCAAATAATGAATCCAGCTACCAGAGAATCGCAGCCCAGGCTCTGCTCTGCCTGGGTAAACCTTCCACAGAGCTACGACTGGGGGCCAAGCAACAGGTCCCGTCCACATTTCTGTGTGAAGTCAAATATGACTCAATCTGTGTTTGCTTTTAAGGCTTAGAGACTGAAGGGAAACATTTTTATTTGTTGTGAGCAGCAAAACCAATAAAAACAGGTGGGTAAGAAAAAGCAAGGGGCTCAGCACTGGATGATCTGGTGCTAACTCCGAATTATTTTTTAGACTGAGGTATCTTTATTGGTGTTAAACCAAACCAGAATCCTTCTGTGCTTCAGTTAATTTCTTTCACAAAGAAACATGCACGTTTTATTAAGCTCCTAATAAATTTCGTTTTCATTTTGGATTAAATGATATCATTTTAATGAAAGGCAGCAGCTAGAAAAATGCATTTTGTCTTGAAAGAATCACTTTCTGGTAAAGAAGCATTTCCTATTTTTAAAGCCAGAACTGTGATAATCCAAATACTTGCATAGCCTTTGGTTACCAACCCTGAAAGCTGTAAAAATATAATTTATTTTACACGTGCATGCTGTGGATTTATTTTTTCAGATAAGGAATGAGAATACAGAAGCTAGTTTCACTTTTGTGGTCTAATAGGTCAGTGCAGATTTACCATTTTAAACATGTGCAGCCATAAATACAAAACAAAACAAATTGTTGCTGCTGCTGTGATCCAAACCCCAAATTAAAAACAAATACAAATTAGACATCCCCTTTAGAAATCTCATCTGTCTAAAGCTGCTGAAATATTGTCTTGATGACAGAACTTCTCAGATAACAACACTGCGTAATAGGTTGACCTTTTAGAGTATTTTTACTAAACGTTTATTTTGTTTGTTTTGAATATCCTCACACTTTGAGGCATTTTTACATTTGACTCTGTGAGCATGTGTTTGCATGTCAATTTCAGATTTTGTTGGTTTTTTCAAGTTAACTTCCAGCCTTCACTGTCTGCAGCAAAAATGTTAAGAACGTGAACCTGAAATGTTAAAAAAAAAAAGGGAAATAAGGAAATTAAAATAAAACTTGATCTTGTATATTTATGTTATGGCAAAGTTTGCACAGTTGAAATTTGAATCAGGAGATGATTCAAAAGTAGCGGAGTGGAACATTTAAATTCTTTGATGCTGGAAACCATAGAAAAGTGTAAAGCAGCCAGCTGGGTGCCAGCCCACCCAGCTCAGCCTGTCCACAAGAGAGTGTGTCACCCCGGTCCTCCGTGGGTACGTGCTTGAAGAGGGAGAAACATGGTGGTGTTGAATATTTTATAAAAGGTTCAATGCTGTCTGAAGGGAAGTTTTCCTAAGGGAAGGAGTTTGACAATCTGTTCCTTGGCAAATGTCTCACTGAATTTACTGGGCCTGGAGCAGAGACTGCCCAAACAGCCTGGAGAAATCAGTGCTGCACAATGTGCTTCTGTAGGTTCCTCACAACCATCTGTGGAGATTTGGGTTTCCTGCCTTGGTGCCCAAGAGTGGACTTAGAAATGTCAAAGGAAGAAGCAAGAGAGAGGAGGGGCAAACACTGGGGCTGAGGGATCCCTTCAGTTCCTCCCCAGCATCTCCTGCGAGGGTTTCCAAATGGAGCCAACCTCCCGGCTTCCCTCGTGCCAGAGGGGAGTGAGTCAAAATATGATAGCAGCTCAAGGTTCCCTGGTCCTGGTAGGGCTGCATAAGCTCCCAAGTACATTTTAGTTCCAAAAGAAAAAAAAAAAAAAAAAGGTGTTTACCGATAAAACCTAATGCTGATGGAAAGGACAGTGCCTGAAAGCACAGTGAAGCCCTTTGAAGGTGTTGAGACTAATGGCTCTTCTCCCTGTGTCTTCCTGGGCTGTGTCTGTGGTTTAGCCGATTTTGTGATACCTGTAAAGTGTTGAAAATGCATTTCCAGTCCTCTTCAGCCACCCTTGCACAAGGCAGAACCTGACACATCACTGCAGGCAGATCTCACTCCCGGAGACAAGCTGGCGAGCCTCTGAGCAGCAAAGAGCCAATCCTTTCAGAGATTCACAAGGAAAATTGCCATAAACCAGGTTTTGTAGCTTGACTTTGCATAGGAATAACCTAAAGGTTGCTGAAATGTCCAGGTAAAGATGAGGCTGTGCAGGGATAGCTTCATTCACCCTGCAGGGAGGAGCAAGTCAAAGATAACTGAAGAACAGCTTGTGATGCCTTAGATTTTGACTTTTATACTTTTCAAATCCTGTATTGCCTAGCGTGTAACTCTGAAGTCTCTTGTAGCTCGTTAGCTGCTCTCCTAGGCCAGATAGACACAACAAAGCTTCTCTGAGCCTGCTATTCAAGGACACTCAGACTGTCCTAGGCCCAAAGCTGTAAGCTAGGGCCTCTAGAGAGGTGGGGAAATTAGAGAAAGCTAAAGTTTTAATTGGTGAATTTATGCTGATATGCAAATGGACCAAACCTATAAAAGTGTGAAGAATTCGTGACTCGTCATCCATCTTGGGGTCCATTTTGGAAGTAGCCTCTGGCTCCCCAGGGTGTACCTTTGAAGGCCTTTCAAATAAATACCTACCTTTATTCCCTTACTCTTGTCTAGTCTCTGTTTCTAGGTAGCTGGAGAAGACATCACTTAAAAAGCACCTTGCTGTGGCTTCCAGGAGAATGCTGATACTGGACATGGGAGGGAGAGAGAAATGGCTCGTGGATATGTATGGAAAATTACTGGATCCACCACAGAAATTCAATTTGTCCTTTTGAGCCCTTAGCCAAGAAGCCTTGCAGCTCTCCACCCAGGGGCAGACAGGAACCAGCAGCTGAGATGACACATCCAGAGAGGATGATGTTACACAGACCCATCAAATCAGCTGTGCTGGCAGGGCAACTGTGAAAGTAGAAACTCTAATTTGTGGTAGGGAGGAGAGGGCCTGAGCAAGCACAAGGCAAATGTCTTGACCCTGGTATTGCACAAGAAAACTGAGCAGGTTTTAGATGAAAAAAGGATCAAAGATAGAGAGCCAAACAGAAAATGGGATTTATAGTACCAGATTGGACCAGTTAATGTGGAACGGTTCTTTGATAAAGTCAGCGATTTTATTTTATTTTTAGAGAGAACAATTGATCTAAGGCGAATTTGCAATGATGTTACATTAGCATGGGCTACTTCAGCACGAGAGGATGGAAACAAGCAGGGCTGATGTGCAAGCTGAAGGCTTGGCAATGAGGGGCTGTGAAGAGCTCACCGTGCAAATGGAGGGAGGAGAGCAATGGATTTCCTCACACATTGATTTGTTTCACTTCTCTACTCTAATGCCCTGGCAGGAATTTAGGAGTATGTAATGGTGGATGACAAGAGGAAAGCTGACACAGTCAATAAATGTGACCAAAATACTGGTCAGGAAGCATGAGACAACCTTCACCAAATAATAGAAATTATGAGAAAATGATAATCAGAAGTGCTCCATGTGAGCAAAAACAGCTATTCCTGTTAGAAATGAGAGGTAAGAAGGGAGAACAGAGTCCTACAGGCATTAAACACATTCCCGTAACCATCAGGAATGTGGCATGCCTGTGTAAAAAGCCAGTATGATGCTAGGAGGTATCAGGTGAGGTACTTGCACCAGAGCTGGGGGGAAAAGTTTGAGAAGCAGCAGATAGGCACAGGAAAAAGGGGTTTTTGAAACTGAATTTTTTTGCTTAGAATTTGACTGAGTCTGATGATGATGGAGATAGAGGAAGAAAGTCAGGGGGCTGTGTACTCTGAAAGAGGGAGGATTAGAGACGGGCCCTCTGTTGAAAGTTTGCTCATCCTTTATGTACATTAACACTGGTCAGTCACACCACCCATGGAAAAACCAACATTCAGCAACACATCACGTCTCTGCAGGAATTTCAACAGGTTTCACACATACCTCTATAGCTAATTATTTGTTATTTAAAGCAGTCTTTAGCTTGCACTTATATGTCAGGAGAGATTTCCAGGGCTGACCAGCCTGACCTATGGGTGTTGGAGCAGCAGTCAGGAGATGAACAGAGGTCTGGGTCACACTGAAGAGACCCATCCCAATCCAAGCTCTGGTAAATCAGGCATGTCAAACCCAGAGGACAGGGATTTGGCAGCAAAGAGCTCCAGGACAGATGTAGGGGATGTCCAGGTGAGGTGCCTGGGAATGCTAACTTTTGGCTGATGTTATTTTTGGTGACTGCAGTTGAAGAGCTGATGTGATGTGGGTGGAAAGTGATGAAAGTGGGCTCAGGCCAGCTCTGCTCCTGTCCAGGAGCATCACCCTGATGCCTGAGGTGGCCACCTACAAACAGAGACTAGACAGGAATAAGGGAATAAAAGTAGGTACTTATTTGAAGGGCCTTCAAAGGTACACCCTGGGGAGTCAAAGGCTACACCCAAGATGGACCCCGGGTCACGAGTTTTTCACACTTTTATAGGTTTGGTTCATTTGCATATCAGGGTTAATTCTCCAATTACAACCCCAGTTAATGATGCAATTACCCCAAGTTTGCCCTCCTCTTCAGAGGCCTTTGTTTATATATTTGGGGGCCTAGGACAATCTGGGTGTCCTTGGAGAGCAAACCTAGAGAGGTTTGTTATGTCTAACGAGCATGAGAGAACAGCAGCTAACAGGCCACAAGAAACTTCAGAGTTACACACTAGGCAGTGAAGCATTTGAAAAATATAAAGCATCAAATATAAGGCACAAACCCCACCACAGAAGGGTGCACAGGGCAGCCTCTGATGTAGAGTCCAATTTTGGATGCTTCCTGCATGGACAAACAGAGTGCACAGCTCAGAGCCAGAGCCCAGTTTCTTCCCAGTATGGTGAAGGGCCTTTTGCCTGGCCGAACCTTGAAGTCCACACTGCCACTCAGCTTTTCCCATGTCCAGTTTGGTGCCCAATTCACTATTTCTCATAGCAGGTTTCCTTCTGTTCAAGAATCTGCTCTTTAATACATCCACAGTTATTACTGAATTAAAATCTTCCCTTTTTTTCAGCTTCATTCCAGGTAAAGAAAATTACAATTAACCTGATTCGGTTGTGAGTTAATTCATTTAATCTCCAGGTGCCCTTAATCTTGAAATTAATACCCCTAAAACATGGCTAAGTAGCATTCAAATCTCTTCCTTTAATTACGTGTTTAATGAAGCTCATTTAGAGAGCAGCCAGCAGTATGGAGACCACACTGCAGGTATTGCCCCTCTTTCCCACTATGATCCAAATCCCCTTTTCCAGGTTAGGCTGGCAGTCAGGACTTCACTCAGCACCAGCTGACAACATTGGTCCTAAAATGTCTCACATGGCACAAGGGCCTGGGAATTTTTGTTTCTGTGAAATATGAAGAAGAAACGGTGTCAGTGGACCCAGCTTGTGCTGTGTTATGGTTTTTCCTGCCCTCTGCCAGCAGGTAAAGACGTTTCAGTGACAGCAATCTCCTCTCGTTCCTCCCACCTCTCCCTGTATTAATCTTCCGCTCTGCCGCACAGGAGCCAGGCTCTGGCGTCCCTCAAACGCTGCAACTGAGCAACAAACTCGAGTTAAACTGTTGTTCTCCACCCAGTCTCCCAAATCTGGGGAAAAGGAGGCTCGGGAGAGACCCTATGACTCTCTACAGTCATCTGAAAGGAAGATGTAGCCAGGTGGGAGTCAGTCTCTTCTCCCAGGTGACAAGTGATAGAACAAGGGGAAATGGCCTCAAGTTGCACCACGGGAGGTTTAGACTGGATTTTAGGAAAGAATTGCTTCACAGAAAGGGTTGTCAAGCATTGGAACAGGCTGCCCATGGCAGTGCTGGAGTCCCCATCCCTGGAGGTATTTATGAGACATGCAGATGTGGCACTTGGGGACGTGGTTTAGTGGTGGGCTTGGCATTCTAAGCCATTCTGTGGTTCTATGATACTTTGATTTACCACCAGGAGGAAGGCTGGCATGGAACAAGAATGTGGCCAGGAGTTGTGTCCTGCAAGAAGTGCCCTTCCCAGCAGCCCAGACCGCAGCAGGCTGTGTTTCCAGAGCTGCTTGCTTCCTTGCCTGTTCGTTATGCTTCTGTCTAAAGACCGTTGGGGATGCCAAGGGGAAAAAAAGAAAAAAGCCTACCCAAAACACTGGTAATTAGTTCCTGTAAATGGGTTTCAGTCTGGTTACGTCTCTGGCTCAGTCTGATGTAAGATTTTTTTCACGCCCTTTCCAAAATCACATGTTAAAACTGGTTCTCTGAGCATATTCTGGGACATTTGGTGTAAACAATTCTGATGTAAAACTGCAACAAGGAGTTCTTTGGGGTTTTTTTTGTGTTTCCCTAGGGTGTTTCAAAACCCTTGTTTTCAATCAAGCACAAGGGTCATATTCCTGTGGGAAACACAATCTTGCTCTCCCTACCCTCTGCTCCCCTAGGGAAGCTTGGCAGTGCCCAGCTGTGCAGCTCATCCACCCACTGCACACCTCCCAGCACACCAGACACCTCTCCTGGCACTTCTGGGCTTGGCAGGAGCAGGCAAAACTCCAGCACGACCAACACCTCGCTCAGCATCACTCCTCCCCAGTGGCCCAGTATTGCTTGTCCCCACCCCATTGCTCCATGTGAGTCCATGTCCTTCCATCAGGAAATCTCACTGTAGAGACAGGAGGAGGAAGGGGGAAGGTAAGCATTACAAATGGATCTCTTATTCTTAAAAGGGATTAGAGATGGGCACAGGCTCCTCCTGGGATGGAGGATTCCTTTCCCAGGTGGGAAGGCTGCCCCATACCACAGTTTGGGTAGAGGGTTTGGGAGGGGAGTGGGACGTCCTGGGGGAAGAATTTCTCCAGGAATTTCATCATGGGTTGCTGGCCTGGGGATGGGCAAAGGTGTGGTTGAAGGACATATACCAGACTTATTTAATTTTATGAGGCTGAGAAAGAAGAAAAGCCCTTGTACCTTCATGCCCAGCAGGAGTCCTTGCAACCAGGGCCAAAAAAATCACAGAGCTGGCAACAGTTGTTCACCGCCTCTCACACTGGCATATCCTCCTTAAGATTCACCAACACAAGTAAACCTAAAAAAAAATTGAGGACTTTTATGACACTTGGCTTTCATGTATCTTGTCATGGGTAACTTCACACCTTCACACAGGAAGCAACCCCAAATGTCTTCTAAATAAACACCACCTTCATGGGGATGGTTCCCATCCATTGTGTTGGCCACTCTGCATTTTTCAATAAAACTCAAGGGATTTGAAGAGAAAGTGTCAGCATTTTTTCATTTGCTTTGAAGTTTTTGATGTTTCAAAAATGGTTGCCTTCAATACCTTGACCCCACAGCCTGTAAGGCCTCCTCACCTTCCCTCAGGTCCCCTCTTGATCCTTGGGTGAGGATCACCTTCACCAGAGTCCTCCATCACCCTCCTGCCAAGCCCCTGTGGATGGAGACCCAGGGTCTGGTTTGTCTTCTCCATGGCAAAAGACCAGCTATATCAACTGAATGCTCCCCAGTCCATGGGACCTGATGGGATTCATCTTGGAGTTCTGAAGGAGCTGGCAGATGTTATGGCAGGACCCTTCTTGATCATCTACCAAAGGTCCTGGAAGTCTGGGGAGGGTCCCTCCTGGTGGGAGCTACTCAGTATAAAAAAGGGGTGTGAGGGAAGACACAGGGAACTACAGACCCTTAGTTCAATGTCAGTTCCTGGAAAAATTATGGAGAAGATTGTACTGAGTGCCACTGAAAGGCATTTAGGGAATAATACAATCATCAGGCACAGTCACTGTGGGTGCACAGTGGGAAAATCCTGTTCTTAGTGTTAATGTTTTAGCAGACACATGAAGCTGGGAGAGCTGCTGGGCTGTGCTGGTGAGCAGGAGCCTGTGAGGAACTGATGGTGGGTGGGAGGTTTTTGGTCTTTCCTGGCTGGGCCTTTTCATTTGACGGGTTGGCGGGTTTTGCTTGTGGGATTTTTGGGTTCTTTTGGAGTATTTTTAGGCTTTTGGGGGTATTTATTGGTACTATTTTGATAAGAAAAGTATTTCTGTGGTCAGTAAATTGCCTGCTTCATTTAAGTGCCATGAGAGGAGGGGGAAAGCGAGGATGCAGCAGCTGCCAGGTATGAGATGCTCAGAGGATGCTGGCTCTGGGGCTCAGCAATCTCTTACCTCGTGTGCCCACCCCATCTCCTTCTGAGGCCAAACCAAGGGGGAAGAAGTGAAGAAGGCAGCACCTCTTAGCGGGAGGAGGCCAAACTGGTGACACCATGCACTAACCAGGCTGTTACAGCCACAGGACCTTGGACATTTCACGTGTAAAATTCTCATCTCAAAATGCAGAGTCTCACCAGAAACAGCCACATGAAAGAGGAGCAACGAAAACAGAGACTGATGCAGAGCCTCACTGAGCTGTTCTCTCGCTGCTGAGGCTCCACCAAGCCCTGTTTGCACCACGGTGGCTCACGGCAGCCATCTGGTGACCACAGTCATCATCTTCTACAGAAACCAGGTGAGTGATGGCAATGATGGAGACAGAGTGTTGTCAAGCTGCCAGCAGAGCCTCCTCCTGAGCTGCCCTGAGATGGTACCTGTTTTCCCTCGGGCAGTACCCAGCATGATCCTGGATGGGCTCTTGCACAATAATAATTAATTAGGTATCAGATACCTCATTTTCAATGTATCTGAAGTGTTTGCATTGTCATCAGTGCAGTAACAGAGCTAATAAAGGCAGAGAAAGGCAGTGACATTCAAGCCATTACAGTCATGCTTTTGTGTTTGACTTCATGTTTCTTGCATACTCAAAATATTTAGGGTTTGATTTGTGTGGGTTTTTTTGGTTTTGTTTTTTTTTTGTTTGTTTGTTTGTTTGTTGTTTTAAGGCTCCAGCATGATCTGTGAGGATGCAGGTTTAAAACTGGAGAACTGCAAGTCCCTTTCCTTTCCTTTCCTTTCCTTTCCTTTCCTTTCCTTTCCTTTCCTTTCCTTTCCTTTCCTTTCCTTTTCTTTCCTTTCCTTTCCTTTCCTTTTCAAGGTATTCACCCTCTTCATCTTGCAAACAAATGCACTCATCATACTTGTTCCTTGCAATTGATTGGACAAGAAGAACAAAGCCAGGTGCTTTTAGATCCTAATGCACATCTTTGCAATAAGAAACATGAGGGCTCTTGCTCTGAAATAAAACCGGCTAAGAGACACTTCCCAGTTTTAATCAATAATGCAGGGAATATCTTGGCTCTGGGCTCATCCCTGCAAGATGTTGTGTCAGGGTTTTGAACCTCCTGGGGAGCAGAAGGGCAGGAGGGATGTGCTGAGTCACTGAAGGACATCACCCTGTGCAAGAAAACCTTAGAGCAGAATGCTGGCACGGGGTTCAAGCTGCCAAGACATGGCATAACAACTCAGAAAGGATCCTGCCTGCTCCGGGACAGCCTCTTCATCAGCAGCATTCACAGTGTGAGGAGCCATTTCACCTCCCTGAGAGGGGGTAATTATTTCTTGTCAGTTAGACTCAATCACTGAACTCCACACAGCTGGTGGCAGAGAACCATTTAGCCTCATTTACCACCCTGATAGCCTTTTAGCTCTTCCACATTTCACACGGTCTCTGCCATTTCGCCCATAAATTCTACTTAAAAAAAAAAAATCATAAAAATTTATGAGGGGAAAAAAAAGGCATAAAATGGAGTAGGCTAAGAGAAAAGGTACTAAAATTTTCAAATGAAGATGAGGTTACATACCCCCAGCTGTTTCAAGTGCAGTGATTGAGGGTCTCGCTGATGAGGGATGATTACATTCTTCCTGCTCCTCACCCCCACTAAAAGCAGAGTGTATCCTCCCTCTGGATAGGGCTGATTAACAGTAGCACAGGGAAGACTTGGGAACAACCACATTTTCCCTGTTTTGATGCAATCCTTGAATTTTCCTGACCCAAGTGAATGAACACAAGCCCTTTGCAACAAGCCAGCACCTTTAAATACTCTGAAAGGTTTGAAGCAGTAGGAACTGTGGGTATCACTTTGCAGAAAGGCCCTTTTGTGGCAGTATTGGAGATGGAAAATATACAAAGAAATTATCTTCTCATTCAGTTAATTGGGACTTGGCTTCCAGGACTGGTTTTGCCACACAAAAATCCAGGCTAGAAATAGAAAAGAACGTATTTACAGTGCCAGGGTTCTCAAACTGTATCCAGTCCCCATGACTGAGATTTTACATCCAGCTCTGTTTGCAGAAGCACCAGTTTCAATAATAAGGTCAATAATGATAGCAATAATAATTTATTTTTTTAAAAAAGCAAACTATAAAAAGTGACAAAGAATTGACTGAGGGCTGTAAGAGCAGCCAGGCATTCCAAACCCCTGAATACCTTCCGAGTCTTATCAAAACAAATGAAAGAGCTGCCTTCCACTTTTTTTCTTTGAAGCTTTTATCTATTTCCCCATTTCTCAAGTCCTGCAGTGGGATCCTGCAGTTAACTAAGGCTGTGGAAGGCACCTGACTCATTGCACAGATAAAAATATGAAAAAGTCTCCCAAACCCCTCTCCGTCTGTTCTTACTGGCTTTGCTGGAAGTAAAGATGTGTGATGCTGTACAGGAAAATCTCAGTTTCAGAAGGCACAGCCTAATTTGTTTGAGACCCAAGAAAACAGGATTGGAAAAAGCTGCAGGGCTATTCAGTCCAGGCTCGTGCTGTCTTAAAATCCTTCTTATGAAAGGAGAATCGTCTCATCAGTAATTAAATGAAAAGGTTTTTAATTAGGTAACAATCAATGGAATACAGGACTAGAATTGGAAGAAATAGAAATGCTTAACTCCCAAGTTCTCCCCACAGCATCCCCAATGCCAATAGCATCACCACAGAATAATTTTCCTGGTCAGCATCTTTAATTTTTCACCAGTTGAAGGCACACATTCCCCTGGGATCTTTTCAGAACAGCATGGATGGGTGAAAATATTTAATGTATATTCAGCAGTTACCAGAATTGACATCTGAAACCAAGGAGCAGTGGCACCGTGTGACCAGTCAATTCTCATTGAACCCAACTAAGGATGTTTTTGGTAGCTTAAGCCCTGGTCTTTGAAAGGCTGAATGTGTAGAGTAAAAGTAGAGGAAATCTTTTATAGATGGACCATTTAAAAAAGCTTGCCAAAATAAATATTCACAGGGTGTTTCTATTTAGGGCAGTAGGGAGGTGGTTGATTGGGTTGCAATTTTTGAAGTCCAGCACTAAATCTTTATACCACACATACACACGCTAATAACTCAATTCTGGAAGTGCCTGATGCATTCAGCCTAAAAAGGCAGTAGTCTTTTTTTCTCATAGATCACCCCATCTATAGATCAATTACCACAATTAATTCACTGCTCTTCCTCTTTTCCCAGTGACTCTTACAGAAAAAATCCTTATTTATTAATATCAGAGTGCATAGCCTTGCAAGATTAAATTTATTCTCATCTCTATTATTCTAATTCTCCAGTCCACCCAATTCCTCTAAGATACTCCAATCCTCCTCCTCATCTGAGCCCTCCCGCATCTGTCTCCCAACATGCTTGGTAAGCACACTCCAACTCTTCCTGCCCAAATCATTACAAATTAATTAAGGTCAATCAAGACCAATTTTTGAAGCACACCACTGGGCATCTCAAGATTTGATTATAAAGGTTTGTTTGCACCTTGGTCACTCCCTTTCCATCCCCTCAGTAACCATTTTTTAGCCACATTCATTTCCTCCCTCTTCCTGGTTGTCAGCCTTCCAGCTCTCAAAGCACAGCCCTGCATGAATCCTGTAATCTCACAAAATTACAAGTTCATCAGCAGGACATTTAAACTTCTGAAGACCAACAGACTTCTATGCCCAATCCTCATCTGCCCTCTTGCAAAAGGAGCTTGTTCTTCCCCTGTGCTGTGCAATGGTCAATCCATTCAGTTTATGGCAGGAGTGGCCTGGAGTCGATGCTCAGTGGTGCTTCCGCTTCACTAAAACACAAATTCCTGCCCCAAGACTATGGATTGACAGGGGTAGGGAAAGGTGGTACAAGGAAGTGAACACATTGGACTCTTTATGTTTGGGTTTTGAGGGGCTTTGGTGAGGTTTACTTCGACTTGCAGCATTCTTTAGAGGAGGAGACGTGGAAGAGGCAATGCTGCAGTCAGATGGGTATTTACAGCGTGCTCCGACTGCTACTACATGACAAAATCACAGGCTGCAAACTAAGTTAGAACTTTGCTCACAAAGATGGCTATTCTTACGTGGCTCACTGTTTAAATCACTGCATCAGAGGCATTTTTTTTTCTCGATGAGCCTTCTAAGGTCACTGTGTTGTTGGCTGCTGTACGTCCTCCATCAGGCTACCAGCAGAACAAACAATTTGGGGTGCCATTAGTCTGCCCCCAGGTAACGATGTTCTCTTGAGATCTACCCCAGTAATTATGTGACAAGCTAGTAATGCTTCCCTGGACATGTGTGTGCTGGATCACAGGTGCCACTTCCAGGGATGCCAGGATTTTTTATATTTAACTTTGTGAATAACGTTAACAAACTACTGAATAACCCCACTAAGTGCAAGACAGCTGATTCTGACCTCTTTTCTTGATCTACAATGGACCAGTGCAACTAGCCTCCACTTATGTTGATATAATTGTGTTCAAGAAGTAATTGACGGTGACCAAACTGGGCTTGCCAAGAGCTCCTCTTTATGTCATAAATTAAAGTAGGCAATATTTGAAAGTAGAGATCTTTTATTAGACATGTCAGTATGGCTAAAAAGCACCAGAAAAGCTTTGACACTCACAAGCTTTCCTCCTGTGTGTATGTTATGAGATCCCTCTTAGCTTCCAGACCCTTTGAACTTAGCCACACAAGCACAAGTTCCTCTTACCCTCAGCCACTTTTGCTTCCACTTGGGGCACCTTTGCACAACTGTGGAAGAACCCTGTGCTACGATGCTGATGTAAAAGTAAGCCCAGAGATGATACCATAATAAAAATGGTAAAATAATCCAGTGTGTGAAGCACACACTTTGAAGTTGTACATAAAGCAACAATGCAGGAAATGATAAAGATCAGGTTTTATTGACATTTTTTAGGTACAATAAATATATTTACATGTTCACATTTCAAACATGGATTTACATGTAAAAAAAACTTGTACATGAGATCATCTTTGTGTTTCCATTTTTACATTCACTTAAATAGGTACGACAAAGATCTCTTATGCACGTGGAGGATGTGGTATCCTCCAGGCCAGTATTACACTCAAGCAATCAGCAGTGCACACCTTGTGCAGATGATGCTGTAGAAAACATGAGGCAGACGCACTCCCAGTGCAGTCAGCACGATACAGTCGGCTGTTGAATTTATATCCTGAACTGCTAATAAACAGACTCTGCAATCCAGATTAGAGCAGCACATTTGAAATGACTCTCAAAACACCCAAATATAGATATATATAAAAATATGTGTATATATATACACTGCTTAGGACTTTACAGGTTAGGAAGGATCACATTCAGTAATAGTAATAGGAGGTAGAATCGTGTCGACAGTGTTGGTATTTCTATGTGGCAATAAGAAAAAGTGCTATTACTATCACTGAATTCAAGAACAGAACTCCTGAAAAAGTGAAAAGGATAAAATAGTTGTTAATCCTGTTTAGCCTGGCTAAATGGTCAAGCATGTAAAGGAAATGTCTGATTTCCCCAGCACAGGTAAAACTGCAAAGCAAAAGTGTTAAGTGATGCTTCTCCAGCGCTGTGGGATGGGCAGCATCGCCTAAGCGCTGATACCTGGATAAAAGCAACCTCAGCTTCATGCACCAAAGTCTGCAAAGAGAAGTACAGTATGGTGGGATTTCAGGGTGGGAGATATAGGCTTCAAGTACCCTCAAAAGAGCTAGAAGAACAGAAAACAGAGCAAAAGATTGAATGCAATGCACTCAGGGAAAAAAACCAGAGATGAACAGGGAGTGAAAAGGGCAGGAACATCACAAGGATACAAATATCCTTGTGGAAATGGAAAAATGGGGGCAAATGAGGTGGAAATGAGAAAAAGCATAGCTGAGAGGCAAAGGGTACCACAGGAAAAAAAAAGTTGACTTAATCCAAGGGCTCCTTTATAAATAAAATTATATGCAATGGTACAGAAGATCAGCTGTGAATAAATAAAGTATTAGCATCTGGTCTCTGCTGGATCTGTCAACAAAAATGCCTTTTAATTAGAAGTTAAACCGCTGAAAGAAGTTTCATCATCTGAAAAAGAAAACCTGCAAACAAATGATTTTGTTAGTCTAGAAACAGAAATAAAACTGTAAGGTTCCAAACTCAGCCTGACAGACACTAGGAAGAAAAACCACAGTGCATATTAAAATCCATTAGATGCACACAAAGAAAATCCTGAACAAACACAACATTAATACAGCAGTGTTTGGAACTGTGATCTCCCAAGTGACTGCACACAGCATTGCAATACAGCTACATTTAACTGTACACAGGTTCTTTTACAAAAGTATTCGTAATCTGCAATACTGTTTAAAGTTTAGATGGTAAAAACCACTGAACACAAGTGCTGCTACATTAAATAAAAGCAGTGTAACCTGTTGAAAAAGTGTATCTATAAAGCCCATTGCCAGTTAGTTAGAAAAATCAGTGCGTCCAACCAAGAAAGCAGAGAGCAACACAGGCACCTACAAGACCCTGTGAGATTAACTTTCCCCTCGAGGTTTTCTTTAGTGCAATAAGGACCACACTTTCCACCAAAATAAGCAGAGAAGTAGAAAATGGAGTTTGTTTTTTTTTTTCCTTTAAATTAAAAAACCCAACCCTGCCAAAAGCAGCATTATAAAGAACAAAATGATCCTTCCCAACCATATTATACCAGAAGTTGGTATACGCAAGGATCCAATATGAATCTGGTTTTGTACACAAGCCCCTGTGCTCATGTGGACAGTAAGTTACCTCTATGATTAAAAATCAGGTTACAAAAAAACCCTTACAGAAAATCCTTAGGATTTGATAGTAATTTAAGATAAAATACTTTCAAGTATTATGTTTATGGATTAATTAGAGGACAAGGCATGATTTAAGGTAACATTGAAACAATAGCTCTATGTTACCCTAAATGACCCTTATAATATAGCTAACTTTCTGCAATCTGTTCAGGATTTGTTTCCTTCACATTTTATTTCTCATCTACCATGATGCTAAAAAAAAAAAACAAACCAAAAGCACAAGCACAAAAAAAAGCATTAAAAAAAAGGTTCATGTCTCTCTGAACAAAAAATGCCTTTTTGACAGTGAACAGGTGAAGCCAGATTTCTACCCTCAAGTACCACGACTCGCATCACAGACACGGTACTACACAAAGGACAGGAACATCACAATACTACGCCAGAGGACAAATCCAGGGTATCTCCCAAGCAGACAAAAAAAACCAGGCCAAAAAAACCCTCAAAAGAAGAAACCCCAGAGTCTCCCACCCCCTCCCTCACCCCGGCTACAAGGGCGACACACCCACACACACAGGCAGACACGCAGTTACTGAGGGCAATGGCAGAAGGGCCTACAGCAGCTTCCAGGGAAACCGCATCGTTTCAGGGAAACTACGCAGATAAGAGACACTGTGTTTAAAAAAAAGATAAAAAATTTAGCACCAAGTTAAAGGTTTTTTCTTATCCCCAGTAGCTAATGTTAAAAAGAACAATGGGGACCTCCAAGGTTATTCTGAAATAACCTTCAGTTTTACTCTCATCTATATCCTTGCAGTGGAAACCAAACGTTAGTGAATTAAAATGCTCAATCTACTTGGCATTTTAATGGCTAGAAGGACTTCTTTACAGAAATTTGGAAAACTGAAGCGAATCTGGGGGATAAACTAGATATCCAAGGATACCATAGAGAGGGGGTGCTTGTATCCACTCTTCCTTCCCAAAGTCACACCGGGAATATGTGTGGGCTGAGGACAGCATCCCTCTGGCTGTGGAAATGCTACAGACCTGTCCTCGTCCCCCTGCCTGCCGCAGGGACCCTGAGTGTCCCCAGCACCGCACCTCGCTCCATCAGATGGCTCGTGTGGCACTGATAACGTGTGCCACTGATAACGCTGCGATGCGCCAACGTGCCACCAACCTGGCCTACGTGTGAAACCGAACCTGTGAAACCAAAACAGCCCCAACTTTTGAGGGCAGTATTACACCACAGACCTAATTTGTACCTGCTGTACAGCACAATGGAACAAGCCCAGAGACCCCCGTGCCTTGGTCTGACAGTGCACTGTATTTCCCCTCAGAAGTTAAAGGACAGAGGTGGTTTAGGGGTTTTTTTTAATTAAAAAAAAAAATAGAACATTCTACTAAAATACCACAGATCATATGGGTAATTCAATATTTTAGTCAAGGCAAAATATGAATAGGTATAAAGTGAATTTTCCACTGGTACAAGATGGAAATGAAATAACTTGAAAAAAAAAAAAAAAGCTGACTTCATATAACCACCTACTGGTTGCCTATTTAAATAATTATAAAATTATGCTAATAAAAACTGAACAAATAATACACAGATCAGGATATATGTATTGACTTACTAGCATCTTTATAAAAATTTGAAGATATACACAAAAACACATCAACATTTATGGAACTGTACCATTCAAATTTAGGTAAGACAACACAAAAAACTAACAAATAGCTAAGATGTGGTTGACTGTAAGCATTTTGAGTAACATTTTAATTTTAAAAGGTCAATATTTACATACTACATTAAATGCCTCTTTTTTTTCCATTTTGCATCATATTGTGAATTCACTACAAAGAAAGAACAAGATAATGGTTGCAACAGATCTTCCAAGAAAGTTAACTTAAAATGCTCAGATTTAACTCTGTGCTGGAAGAGAACACATCAAGAACACGTCTGTCTAGCTTTACCTCTACTTCCTTTGGGGTTTTTTGGGAGGAGACAACAAATGGATCTAAAAGAGCTGTATCATCCAAACCGATCAATGCCAAGAGATCCACTTTTAAGATAGGATTTGAGAAGAGAACACAAACGTTTTAAAAAATGACTCACCTAACTGCTACTTTTGCTACTGAGTTTTTTAGGATGTTAGAGAGATATGGTGACAACACAGGGTGTGAGTATGTATGTATGTGTATAATAAAACAAATATAGACATACATACATATAGCATGTTTACATATAGGAAGATATCCAGGTACTGCAGTAAGCAGCTGAATTAATCCCCAGCAATCCACCCATACCCTGTCTATGCACAAGCAATAATCTCCTGCAACTGCTGTTAAAGAGGATGCATCTACTCATTAAACAGGCATTGCTCACGTCACTCCTACATTTAAATAGATATGAGGCCATTTCATGTCTTTATTCCAAAGCCACACATTTGTCTCAAAAAAAAAAAAATTAAAAACCCAACTGAATAAAAATTTTTAAAACTCAAGTTGGCTGAACCTCAGGCTCTTTGGGATGGATTCAAAACCCAAAGCAGGAGTGTTTCTACAAACTTCTTTGACTTTTGAATCAAACCCATATTCTTAGGCTCCAAGACACCCTCTAACCCCAATAATGTTTGCCTCTGACAGGACAGCTGATCAACTGCAGATGTTCCTACTGCTGAACTCAGCTGCTGGCCTGTCTGGCATTTGCATCCCTCCCAGATTTCCAGACACGCACTACTATCACTCCACTCCGAGATGTCTCCTCGTCCTTCTCACTGCAGAGAAGCTGCTCCCTAACAGTGGGATAAGGGATTGTTTAACGTCTTGTTTTAAGGATAAGCAGTTATTTCTTAAGAATAGAAGTGACATAACCTGAGGAGGCAGTCTCTGGGGGCCCAGCACTGACGGTGTGAGGATTAAACAGCCTGGGGCTGATCACTTTGCAGGCCTTTGGGGTTGGTCCCACCTGGCACTTCCTACCTGCAGCTCATGCTCTGTCCTGGGCTTGGCTCGACCCTGAAGCACTAACAGCACTTCATGTACAGCAATTGTGCTGGCTGTCATGAAACATTATGCATGAATTACGCAGGTGGGTATAAACCTCACTTCCATGCAAAGATTCTCATTCTGTTACTGTGCCTTACCACTAAGTTTTAAATGGATTTTAAGAGTATTTCCTAAGCACCATGTTATTCTATATTATTTCAATGAACACAGAGCAGGTCTACCTAGAAGACTTTTGACAGTACTTATTCACTCATTATTTTTGGTAACTTTTACTTAATTGAAAATCTGGACCAAAAGTGGAAGAAAGCCAATTAGGTATCTGTGCCATTAAATCTGCCAAAAAAAGAGATCCTATTAAGAAAAGGTACTATAAATTTCCTTAGCTCATCCTTTCCAGCTTGGCATGCCTATTTTGGACCCCATTTGCAGCTCTTTTATTTCATACCCATGGTGTTTTTCTGCAGTCACTCAGGTAACAAATCTACATTTCTGTAAGTCCCCCCCTTCAAACAGTAAGTAGAGTGCTTAAGAGTATTCCTAAAATAAAGCATGAAGCAAAACATCATGGTCTAAAAACTAAGGAAATGTTCACAAAAACTGGAATCCAATATAAAGATGACATTTTAATAAGTTTATTCAGAAGTAACTGAAAAAATTGTTCCTTTGGCAACCCCATCTTGATGGTTCCAACCAAAAGGAAATATTATGAATTTTACTTTGAATAAAATATAAGCTCCTTAACATTTGCATGGCATTTTTGGGAACTGACACGTTCAGCAGGAGATTCACAACGTCCTTATAGTCCTTTATGTATCAGGAACACCACATCAAAACAAGTCCTTTCAGTTATGGGTTTCTTACGGTTCAGCATTAATCACAAAATAAATCTCAAAGAAAAAAACCTGATCAAAATAAAGCATGAGGCAACCATGAAACACTAGCCCAAAAGAACTATCAGGAATGCACTGCTCTTCCTGCATAACATTTTTTTGAAGCAACCCACCAAATATTTCTTTTTCCTTGCATCTGGCAGTGTTATTTAAAACAACCTAATTACAACTCGGAGTTCACTACCCCGCAATGCTACTGAAGGGTGAAGATCCTTGTTTTTAAAAACCAAGGGAAAATACAGCAGTGTTATTTCTCCTACACAGGGTTTTATGGAATAAGTGGAGTTGGAAAGAGAAGATGGAAGTCTATGTTGGAATAGAAAAATGCAAAGACAGACTTATTTACAGAGATCAAAACTACAATTTTCCAGTGTCACCTCCAAAGCTTCTCAGCAAACTGCTATTCAGTGAAGCAGACCATGTTCAAATCTATGAAAGAATACCTTCTGTGCTCTCAGGTATATAATGCAACTAATTTGTTTAGAAAAATGAGTTTTCATTCAAACACCTTGCACTGAAGATAAGAGCAACCATTATCAAATATTCTTTGCTATGAAGAAAGTTTTTTAAATCTTTCGCTGTAACCATTCTCTCTCAAGTCACTGTGGTCACACAGTAGGATCTTGAAGAACAGTGTCTACATGCATCAAAAGCATTTTGAAAAAAAAAATTCTATAATTCCATGTGGTTACAACAGAATGTGAAGAAACCGAACAGAAATTCCACCTTTGCAGATCCTCTCGAATTCACCTCTCCTGGAGGTCATCTTGGTGCTTTCTGTAGTTCAACAGAGCAGCTACAGACTGAGCTGACAGGGTTCCCAACCCGACGCATTTTCCCCTGGGAGTCTGTAGCTCCACAGTACTCTGAGGTTGGTGCCGGGGCTTCTCTCAGCAGACATCACTCCACGATCAGCGCCACGTTGATGTGGGACAGATCTATCATGTGCCTGTTAAAAGTTAAAAGAAAGTTAAATGCGGTGCTCAGATTGAGTCTGGCAAGGAGCTTCTATGAAGGTCACTAATCAACAGATGCTTGATTGGATTACTGAGCTCAGAAACACTGAGCCAGAGGAGACTGATTTTATCTTCTGAAAGGAGGGAAGGAACCAGGCGGCAGCAGTGCTTAATTATTTACCTGTGGAATTTCTGTTGAAATGCTAAAGCGTGTGCTGGCTCCTTAAATTTTGCTATGGCTTTCCGTTGTTGAGGAAGCATCTGTAAACTCTGCAGAGACAAAAAGCCAAAGCATATTTTTAATATTCACTTCAAGACCCACTTCACAACAACCCCTTATTTTGCACGAAACCAACTGAAATTGTGCTGTATTTCTTTTTTCAGCAACATATTTCTGTTCTCTTATTGGTGTCCAATTATTGGATACCAATAGGAGAACAGACTGGAAAGGAACTTCTGAGACTGCACTCACGGTCCCAGCTGAAGGTGTTTGAGTTGGCGCGTTAAGAAGCTGAATCACCTGGAAAACCCGGACTATCATTTGTTAAGCAAAGGTGACAGCTTCAATTCAATCCACACATGAGCCAAACGCCGCAGCCAACTCCCACCGAGCAACAAGCAGTCAACTGGTCAGAGCTCAACGTCCCACACAAGCACCCGCAGTCATTTAGCTGATGTGCATTAAGGGACCAGCGCTTTCCACAGGTTAAACAGGGCAGACACAAAAAAGTGGTAGGTTCTGATCTGTCAACTGTGTATCCTCACACTGTTTTCATAAAACAAGGGGCCATCTTTGACAGACAGCACCATGAAACCCCAGTGAGATGGATTAGGTCACCACTTCCACGTCCTCCTAGTAACAGGAAACCATACAACACACACCTACCTGGACAAGTCCGTCTGATACGCGCCTCCCATACCCTGAGAGCAGCAGTGCACAATGCTTTAACTATGACAAACCCCCCTAGTAGTACTGACCTCTCCAAAACTACAGCACACTTCAGACAGGGCTCTGGAGAACTCATGTCCTTATTCCCTGCTTGCAGCAGAAGTTCAGGCCAAAATAATCTCAGAGAGCAGTCCTGTGGCCTTGGTAAAGAGGTGCTACCACACTTACGAAGATTAAAGTTTATGCTTTGAGTTAGCCCTTCAGTCAGAATAGAATAGTTTTCCAAAAGACACATGAGAAATTCAAGAAGATGAAGCTTTACACGTTAAGTAGCTACATACCCAACAATCAGTGAGAACATCCAACAAGTATTCAGCATCACAGAATACTCAGGATGGAAATATGATCCTGAAATCCCGCTGCCTGTGAACACAGGCCAGAGATTTCAGGGTAACGAGGTTAAAACAGATCTGAAGGTTTTAATCAAAATTTCACAGTTCCACTGTGATTCCAACATCTCACAGAAAGTTCTGGATGTTTAATAGCCTACGCTGCAGCATATTAAAGACAGAATTGTTCTGATTCAGCTTCCAGTTCCCAGTTGTTCTTACGGCTTTGGATGCAGAATAAAGAATTATTAACATTCTACTTTTCTGTGAGTTTCTACATGAAAGCAATACAGTTTTATACTCAGATTTAGATATCTAAATATATACATATATATACACACACACAGACAAATGCATGTATATGGACACCTTAAAACCTTTCTAGATGATAACTTCCTGATGGGGAAGTATGAATATAATTCTTTGCTCCTGCATTTTGCCTGGACCTCAGCTGCCTCCCCCACACTTGGATGATTCCAGCCTTCTGATGGTCAGTCTTCAGGATTTTAAACTTTACCTCCAAAAATTCTGTATCACCATCTAGACTGTTATAAAAGTACCAAAGATCTTGAGACAAAACAACTATTCCTTGGGAAACGACATACAACCCCATTTGATACATTTTGAGAGTGACATATTTTGAGATGTCCTAGTGAAAGAATTTTTAATCCCACTAATGTGCTCCCTGCTCATTCAATCTAATGGAGCATTTAAAGCAAGATGTCAAACGTCTAGATGAAATTTGTCATTAAAATTGTCTACTTCTATCTTTTTTGAACACGTAAGACCCTCTTGGAAAGATGTTTATTTAACATCTATTTAGCATCTATGCCTGACAATTCAGCTTTGTCACTTCTGTAACTTACCTATCTGTGATTTTGAAGCAATTAATTTTGCACCTTCTTGTAACCGACAGGAAACTTTCCTCTCTCCAGGAAAATCACAGATGTTTAGTATTTCCAACACGCCTGTGATTTCAAAGTGAAAGCTGAGTAAAAGTTAAAGGATTCAGCAAGTCTGATAAGCATCAGCAGGGTAATTTGCATTCTATAGTTTTTGGAAAGCTGCTACGATGAAAAGGTATAGCTAAGTCACTGCAACTTCGAAGTTTCTGAGCTGGTAGAAATAGGATTTAGTTTAAAAAAAACATTCAGCAGATGATTTTTATTTTTTTTTTTAAATCAGAATGCTCTTGACACAGTTAAGCACATTTTACCAACAAGAATGCAGTCACACTGCAGAAAGCAGCAGTGACAGACCCTGGATAAACCTCAATTCACCTGCAGGTTTATCTGCACAAATGAGTGACAGAGCTGCTGAAGTTTGTGTTCTCCTCCCTTACTGATCTCACTTTTTTATGATTTATAGAACTAGATCTTAACACACATTTTCTTGACACCACTTTTCTTGCTAGAAAAGGAAGAACCATGGACTAAGTAAACCCTATCACTGAGGACTAAGCTTTGAAGACTAAAAATTAAACACAGCCCTTAAGTAAGAGTTGGAAAGAGCAAACTACTAGTAGACAAAAAAAAATCTGAATTACAACTAAAACAAACAAACAAACAAACAATCTCTTCCTTTCAAAGAAATCAACACTTTTAATACAACAAAAACCTGTTTGAGTCATCGAAAGGATGAATATTTCAGTGAATAGTTCAAGAAGAGCTGCAAAAGAACCCAGCATCCTTCCTGCTGCACCCTGCATGTCCTGCTGTCAGCTGCTTCCCTCCCCTCTCCAGATCCACCTCCAGCTCTCCTGCTGCCAGCTGATCCTCCCCACAATGCCAGGTCTCATTCAACTGCCACAGCAGATTCTCCCAGTGCTTTATGCTCCAGACCCCTGCTGTGATCAGCTGAAGAAGAGAAGCTGAGTCTGGTGAAGTTTCCCACAAGAACTGAGCTATTATTGCATTAATATTCTTGAGATGCACAAAAGCAAAATTTGATTTTGCAGTTTATACAATCATGATGATCAATTATTAACAAGCATCTCAGTAATTAGCATGTAAAAAATTGACTAAAGGAAGACATTCTGGTATAGTGCAGACTTATTAACAAAATTAGGCATATTATAGATAGCTTATTTATACTTTCTTATGAATTAATAAGTTTATTGACTGATGAGTTTGGGTACTGTGTTCTTACATTGTATTACTGCCTTATTTTCCAAAGCAAAAAAAAAAGAAAATGCAATCAAAACACTAAATGCATTTTAATACTCAACTGCTTTGGCAACAAGGCATCAGTTCTTGGGTAAGTCTCCTGGAAAGCATCTTTATGAGATTTAATTTCACTGGTCAATACAGACAACTATGGAAACAAAAAACCAATCCATCTGATCCTTCACTGAACTGCATGAACATCACCCATCACTCAGCCCAGGGCAAGGCAGCATCTTCTCAGCTGCTGCAGTTACTCATGCCTAAGACTTAAGACAAAGAATTAAGGACTGCAAAACAAAGGATAAACTAATGCTACACAAAAAATACTGCTCCAGTTGGAAACTATCTGAAAAAATTAATTTAAATGTCTTTAATACAAATTCTCAACCTCTGCTGCGCTCAAACTACGGTAGCAAAAATGATAAATAATCACTTCCTGTTTGTTAAGGTATATGAGGTATATACACTTTCTTTGGGTATAGATAAAAAAAACTTCTGGTTTGGCTTTAGACAATTACTAAGCTAAGTTTACTCTGAAGATGTGACCACAGCCTGAAATACCACCATAAATATCTTTGCTGTGTTTTCAAACAAATCCTCATCTATCTTCATTTGCAAGTATGAACATTATTCACCCAGCTAACAAGATTTGTTTATGTTCTGATTTTGGGACAATACCTTCTTACTTTACTACTTAAGCCCCGAGTTTTATGTTTTAAGAACACTGATTGTTAGGCACACAACACATTTGCCACAGGTGTAGGTCCTGAGCTGCTGCTATCCCATCCTGAGCAGATGGGCTATTAGCTGGGCACAGAAATTAAGAGTTCCACTTGGCAGAAATTTGAAGTAAAATAACTGTATACTCATCCGACTGGATTATTTTCTGTCTTTTTGAATTTGGGGTGATTTGCAGTTTAGAGCTGTTCCTGCATTTAGATGATGTTAACAGCTATAGTCAGAGGAAAACATTCCTTGTGTACCCTGTGGTATTTTATTAGCTCAAAATATTCAAGGCATTATCTCAAAGACCTACTGCACCAGCTTCTACTTTTGTTAATTCCAAACACACAAGCTAGGAATATACATCTAAAAATTAATTCATTTCGCCAATCTTTATCATATTACCTTGCTAGTTTAACACACTTAAACTTTTTCATCCTTTTTGAATAATTTGGCAGCTGGTTTTTTTTTCAGTGATAACATTCAATAGCCCCTCTCTCCCTTTTAAAACATGTTATCCCAGAGGCACAAACACCACTGCTGATGGGCTCAACCTTGGCCAGTGGTGGGTCCACCCCGGAGATGGTTGGCATTGCCTCTATCAGACACAGTGGAACCTTCTGGCAGCTCCTCACAGAAGCCACCCCTGTAGCCCCCGCCCTACAAAAACGTGGCCATCAAATCCAATACACATTTCTCAAAAAGTAATTCAGTGTATTGGTCTTAGACTTGAAGCAGCACCACAAAGCAGCTACGAGCACCACACAGAACTAATGACAGCTGCTCTCTCGTTTTCAAAGAACTAATACTCCTACAGCAATCCTTGGTCTTATGATCTTCATTGTAATGACAAAACATATGGTTCTATCTTTCCCAAAGCATGATACCTCACTAGGAATTTGATCTGAGTTTGGGATTATTCTGTGACCTACAGATTTTGAAAGGCCAGTGGTGGGAGGCAGGGAAGGATGCAGCACTGCCTCTGGAGACCAGCTGGTTCTATAGCGAGCATCGCTTGACTTCTCATTTAATGGGAGGGCCCTCACTCTTCCTCCACAGGAAACTTCCCTATTGCCACACTATGCAACACCAGAATCTCCTATCATGAACTCCTAAACTGAAATATCACAATCCTCCCAAATGTCACAGCTCTGAGAAAACAACTTCATTCACATCTCTTTAAGTTGGCCCAGTCAGATGTTCACCAGAGGATGAAAACCTCTTCCGGGATCCACTCAGGTGTAAAGGATTGACAATACATACAATAACTTCCAAGGGATTTCAAATGACTGGTTACTTTACAGATTTGGCTGTACAGATCCACTGTGCAGCACTTCCTGATAGCAGCCTGAGGTCAGAGGTATTCTAGGCATGTTCCTGTTTGACTCTGGAGAACAGAGATTACACTCTGACATATTTCTAGCATTAAAATAAAAAGCTAGTTTAGAGTGAGGAAGAGTATTTTATATGGAATGGATTTAGGAAGCACAGAACTCATACTGATCTTCACTGTGCCCTTTTTCTGCCTAGGAATTGCCATGGGAAGATGCAGATCTTAGGCTGAATGGAAAATTCAAGAAACCCAGTATTTCATAATCGTACTTTTTATTGAGAGTTTGCCTACAAACTGTTCTAAAACATGCTTTTTAAGTCAACAAATTAATAACTAGCAGCTCTGGCTTTTTCTGCAACTAAACTATTACCAGTGACTAATATCATAAAAGGACCATTCCCTCTGAAGATATTTCCTTAGGCCTGAAGATCTACACTGCCCTCAAATTCCTCCTCTACCCATGCTCTGTAATTACATTTGCACTTACTTGTACAATACTGAAATAGCCAGTATGATTATATAGCAGGATGTTTATCTCAGCAAAGCTTCACTGCAAAACCAAGGGCCTTGAGACAAACAGCAGGACATCCTCAAGTACAAAGCAAGAGATCGTTTGCAGAAAGCAATCTTTGACACCAAAACTCTCAGAGGTTACACAGACAGTAAGAAGTTCAAAGGGAGATAACAGAGCACTGCGAGATGGAAACCAAGCAGGTAGGAATGAGACTAGAGCAAGCACTCATTTCAACTACAGGAGACACATGGGAAATGAAAGTTTCCCGCTTTACTTAATTTCTCTCACTGATTTAAATGGACTGCCCAGCAGACCACACGTTCAGTTCATCAGTGAGTTTGGGACTACAATTGGCAATTCATATGAAGCTGCTAAAAACCAGGTCTATGCAAAAAGAAAGTATAAACCTTTCCAACCAACATCATCTCTAGTGTGTGATCCAAGCTGTTCTGCAACAAGTCAAATAGCAGCACAGCAGGCACTTTCTGGACAGAAAGATCAGAGTCTATTTATTCTTCCCTCCCCCATCAGTAAACCAAGACACGATTTTATTGTCCTCGCAGTCTCTTGACACCTGAAGCATCTTTCCGGGCAGCAACACTTCCCAGCCACTACCAGCAAGCACAGAGGCTGAGACAGAATGTATTTATTTCACCTCAACTGTTGCAATTGATCTCTTCCACCTTCTGTTCCTCCTTCCTGCTTTTCTGCCACCTTTGGCTTCCTACTATCTGTCCTTAAAAGTACTCAGCTTTCTTTCTCCATATGCAAGGTGTCACAAGGGCAAAGGCTGTTCTGTCCTTGAGCTGGGCGTCTGTAGCTCACACACAGCTTTACAGCAAGGCTGAACTGCACAGGCTCATGATGGAGCTGCTGTCCTTTTCCGCCAGCCCCAAGTAAGATGCAGGACTGCCTATGTCTTCTCCCACAGCTTCTGCAACAGCTGAAAATGTTTTCACAGGTAGAGAGACCACAGCGGTCCCCACATCAGCCTGAGCACCTTATGCCAGAGAAGAAGGCCCCTGCTGACCTGCAAGAGCACCCGTGTTCTGGGTGTGTGCACCCATGGCATTTACACTGATGCCTCCGTGAACTAAAGCTAAGTCCAGCAATCTGGAACGCAGAGTCAGGGCAGGGCCGGGCTGCGGCTGCCTTTACCCCAGCTGAGCACTAGGTAGCGCTGTCACTCCAAGAAAGCAAAGCCAGGCACATCAACGCTGGAATTGCTTTTTCTTTCCCAGACCAGAAACGACAATGTTAGCAGAGTAAAACCCCTGTCTGTAGAACTCAAAGTACACCTGCAATCCCAACATACTCATCACCTCTGATATACAACAGTACATCTTTCCTTTCTTCTCTTTTTATAAACATCAGCATTCATAATCTTAAATCTTCACAAAGCAATACTGAGATTTTGCAGTGATTGGTTTGCAATCATTTGATGTACGAAAACATGATTAAAGATGACGATGATGGAACATCTCCACAGAATAATACCCTCAATACTCAAATTATCTGGAGATCTAGAAAATAGTCCACTCTACCTGCCACCATCCTAAAAAAACCCAATTCATCTGAAGGTGGCAATAACTAGCTGAACACACGCCTCTTCAGGCAGTGTAAACATTAAACCTGGATTCAAGAGCACAAAAAAAAAAAAAATACGAGTAATGTTTTTCATGACCTTTGCAACTTATTAGTAATCTACTTTATCAAGGGGTCCCAGATGGATGTGTACTGAATGTCATTGCTCCAGCACCATCCTCAGGAGGCTTTAGTTTGGTGATGTGCTCAGAAATCTTCTGTACTTCCCAATATTTTGGAATACATAATTTTATTTCTAACATGTAATTATTTTAGAATCAGCAATGAGATTTTACTGCAGGTACATTATTTGCTTCTGAAAGCTTATTCTCTCCAGAATGAGTATGACAGCAAAGTGTATGCTGGAAGGAAGCCCTTTTCCTGCTAATTTCATCATGTTTGAGTTGTAAAAGGCAGCTACAACAAGCGTTCCTGGAGCCCCAAAGATTTTCTTCTATTTAATGTGAGAATCTTAATGGTTTTTTTTTTCTCCTGTGTTAATAACAGAGCACCTTTAGTGAAGCAGGGATGAGAATTAAAGTTTTCAGTGATCAGGCAGTAGAGGGTATTTCAAAGGTTACGTATGGGAAAAGATAATTTTCTCAATTTCTGGAGTATGGAAGGGAAGAATGCTGAATTTCCAACTTCAGCTCTAAGTTTCTCCCATCCTCTCTTATGCATGCCCAGTTATTCCCAAACCCTGACTCACAGAACACCACCTCAATGAAGGCTGATGGCAAAGCTTGGAGCATTGAACACCATAAACTGAGGGAAGTTTTTAACTTCCCTTCTCAAGGTTTGTGCAAGGTACTTGTACCTCGAGAATTACACTGACAAGAAAAAGCTAAAAATAAAACCCCAACCCTTTTATACACAGAAAAGCAAGGTAATCTCTTCCTCCCTGTTAACTCCAATGATAAATTATGGGCTTTTTCCACAACTTAAACTGTTACGCCAGCAAAGATCCACTTTCTGAGAAAACACACACAGGATGATCACGCTGTAACAAATTCAGGGTATTTGGAAACAAGAGCTGGTGTGGGACCTGTTGCTTTACCAATGCCCCAAGCACGGGAGGTGAAAATGAAGCAGAGGTCCTCTAACAGGTGGGACAAGTGCTCACGGTCTATTCTTCTTGTCAAAGAGCAGGGAGATCCTTGGGAAGTATTTCTTCCTCCCCTCTGCGAGCTGTCTCAGCACAGCCACTCCCACGTTCACATCTTGACTGCAGCAGAAACTGATACACGAGATACTCGGATTTGTGAGCTGTGTTTGCACGTTGCTTTGAAGCAAGGTGCCTGTTTAACATCAGAGGTGTGTGCCCCACAGTTCGTGAACCCCTACCTTTAACCAGGGGTTTGGGGGTTGGATACGTGTTATTTCAAAACACTATCCAGGCATGACAAGAACTTTTTAAGTTCCAATTCAGATTTAAATTTCATTTACAATTGCAAAAAAATAAGCATGAGTTTGACATATAACACACTGAAGACAAATAAAATGAAAAATCTCAATCTCAAAAGATTTTGGTTACTTAAGGAAAATTTTGCTGAATATAGTCAACAGCTGAAGACAGGATATTCTCCATCTTAAAGACTGAGTCAGATAGAACTGACTCACCTTTCCCTCCTCTTACTATTTCTTCAGCTCCATCAGACACCAGCTAAAAACCTGGGCATCTTGCCTAATTTCTAAAAAAGCAGCTAGAATTTCTCACCTTACTTTTTTCTCACAATTGCCATCTCCCCAAATCTCTCCTATTTCAGTCCATCAAGCTGCAACACTTCATCTTAGAGGACCAGAGCTCTGCACTACCCAAGCGCTGTTTGCTCTGGTCCATGCCTCTCACACACACTGTCCCCACCCAAGAACCTCCAAAGCCTGCACGGAAAGAGCCCTTCCAGTGTCTACTGGGCTCTCTTTAGCAGCTCACTTCTGCACTCCTCCCTGCAAAATCCCATATGTGAAACACATATTAAAGGAAGAATGAGGAAATAACTGAGTATCCCTTTGCCATCAGAGCCTCCCGACCTCCCAGCTGCAGTGGATTTTGTACAGCACTGAGCACAAACAATAGTTAAAACATTAATTTACAGCCACGAGAAAATCTACTCATGTACTTCAGGATATTGAACACTTTGAAAATCTAACACCATCTAGCACCATCTATATAAAACGAATTGCTGTGAATAGCAACAATGTAGATTTTCAAACATTATGTTTTCCATTCTTAAAATCACTTAAAATTGTTGCTGCATCTTCCTCATTTGGTGCATTAACACTTCTGTGCTGCCACTTCTGATGACAGCATAAAGAACAAAACCAAAAAGCTAAATATTATATATGGTGGAACCAGTCTTGTATTCTTCCTACAAAAGCATCACTTTTTTCCTTCATATCTCACCATTCATACTTGTGAAATATCATTTAGTCTCAAACAAGCCAGGAAATTTCTAGCCCTCTACAAGTCAGACTTGAAATTCAAGTGCAGAATTCACAAAAGCATTCTGCATCATTAGCTAAATTCAAGCATCTTGTTCAAGTACCACTTCTAGATTTCCGGTAAGGTGGAAATGGATGATGATTCCGAAAGCATAATTTCCAAAGGTACAGTTGATGCTCCTGCAAGAATACAAGTTCAGGAGGGCACAGATATGCATCATATCCCACTAGAAAATTAGTCATTGTTTTTTCCCCTGTAAGTACATCCTTCTAAATCGGCCTGTGACATTGAATTGAGAGACCAGGGTTTGGAGTCTGCTATGAAACAGCAAGTACTGAATAAATTTTTTAGCACATTCTCAATAACTTCTCTCAATTGTGAGATTTCCTTGCAGGGTTTCTATTAATCTCCTTCTAATATTCTCATGCAAGATTTAGCAAGTAAATACTGAATAAATGTGCTTTTGGAACTGTATGAATAATTTCCTAGAGTACTACAGAACACGAAGGCACAAAGTATTTTGCGAGAGTAGTTGCTTTCCCAAACAAATTAAACCTCTCTGAATTCATGACGTAAATAATTCAGCATTATTCCATTTACTAAATTAGGAACAAGTGAGGCAGAGTGTTCCTCTTTAGGAGAGCAGTCTGTTTTGCAACAGAGATGATCCCAGTAATAAAGAAGTCTCATAGAACACCTCCAATTCATGCACTGCATTTGTCTGAAAATGTTGTTCCTGTCAAAAGGAAAAAAATTTCTCACCTGTATTTTTCATTATTCATCGACTGATATTTTTAAATGCAGTAACAATAAGTCAGACAGGGCCTCCTAAGCCTTTCACTGCTTTGAAAACCTCCTGCTTTCCTAAAGTCATTTAACTGACACATCAGTTCCAGGAGGCAGTTTATGAACAGAAGCTGCACAGCAGATACAACAGTGTGAGCGTGTCATAACCTTGCTCACAAGCCCCTACTGAAGACAACCTTCTAAAAAATTAAGGATCAATAAAATCCTCCAAAGAAGACCGTGTTTTCATCTGAAAAAGTAGAGGATGCTACACAGTATAAAATGTCCACTGGGTAGTGGTCATTAAGCGCTTGTACCCCAAGACTGCAGTGACAGGAAAAGGTAAATGTCAAAAAAGAGAGTAGGTGCAAGTCAACAATAAACAAGGACAGCACCCAAAAATACATTTGCTTTGATATGACCATCTGGCTTTAACAACCTCACAGAATGGACAGGATTGTATTGCCTAAGAAAATAACAGAGATAGCATAGGAACTCCAAAATGAAGGAGAATTTTGCAGCAGGAATGCGATGGTTAGCAAAATCCTACCGTGCCTCCTGTGCTTGTCTTTGCTACCAGGTGTAGCTTGTGTGGGTGGGGGTGCCTTCAAACATAAATTACCAATAAACACGCATTGTATTTAGTGTCAGGGAATTAATTGAGCTTTCTGGAATGAAAGCCTTTTGGCACAAAAATGATAAACCAAGGTTGACCTACCTGAATGGGTCCCACTGACATCAGCAGGTTTTTCAGTTGGACATCAGTAGTTGATGAAGAAAGCCCTTCAACTGACACAATACAGGGCTGAGGTTTGCACTCCACCACTCGCAGGTTCTGTTTATTTGGCATCAAGCGTCCTCGGCCCATCTGGCCTGCTACTCCTCTGCCTCTGCCGTGCATAATGACCTGCCAACAACAAAAGTAACAGTATTTTGATTTACTTACCCACTGACTCTGCTTACTGCACTTGACAGAGGATATAAAAGTTGGCTATCTACTTGAAGACTTGATTAAAGTACACGTTGATTTAAAACAGCTTGTGGCTGTTTGCTGATTTGAAAGGCCGCTTATTAACATATTCATCTATGGCTTATACAAACCTCTTTTAGCAGGATAACAAGTTATATATTGAGTTATATATACTGCATTCATCCTAGAAGCCTCAGCTCTAGCACACATTGATCAATCAAGCAGCAGAGGACCTCAGACAAAAATATATAACCTAGTTTTCAACACTGATCACATCAGCAGCATGTGTTCAGCTCCCCTATTTTGAGTCTGGACAAAAAAAAATTCAACAGGTGATCCCTCTCCTTTTTCTATTCTTTACCTGTAGTGAAGTTTAATGTATTCACAAGATCAGCAAACTGCTTCAAGCACCTTCAATCTCTACTGCTACCAACTTTTGGTCTGTTACCAGAATGGAGTTTTATTCGCATATGGCTGAATAACTTTAAAATAACTTTTTTCAGAGCTCCTCTCCCCTGTACTCTGGAGCTGGAAATGCATGGATTTAATTCTTGCAAATTAAATGTTGAACAGTCGGAGAGAGGAAAAATAACAATGAAACAGAGTAACAAACATTAAACAGAGTTAACACTTACACACCGAGTCAACACTCAACAGAGTTTCTTGATTCCTATTTGGAAACCCCATGATGGGCAGTAACTTTTCACACCCTTCCACATCAGCAACAAAATTTTATCCTTATATGAAGCAGGAAGATTATGACCAACAGTTCAAATCCAAGAACTAACTTAAAAACCAAAACGCCAGCTACTTTCAAGGAGTGTGCCAGCTTGCAAAGGAAGAGAAGGCACACGCCGCTGCCACCCGGACCCTTCCCCGCCTCCTACCAGTGCATGATCAGTGCAAAAATCAAGTTACAAGACCACCAACTGTTTTGAGTGATACCAACTTTGGGGATCCAGCAAAAAGCATCCTGAAACAGTTACTGTGTGTTCCTGCATATGCAGGAAACAGCCAAAATAAAAACTTAAATACAATTTCAAAAAACCACTTGGTTTTAAAGCCAGAAAGCATGATGGATATAATCTCCTCCAGGAGATGTCTCAGGACACATGCACTTCCCCAGGGAGTGCTGAGCTGGCCAGAACGTCAGCAGATGAAGCAACCTGCAGGCACTGCCAGCCTGTGCTGGGTACAAACAAGTCTCTCTAGATTAAAAGCTTTATATGCAATTATGCATCTCCTGGGTCATGCAGCCCCGCACTAGCAATTGACAAACAGAATGCTGGTTATTAATAGAGCAACACAGCTAGACAGTGAAACTTCTAGCAGCAATATGCATCTAAAAATCACCTTTTTAGGCTGATGGATTCCCTGGATGTTTTTGACTCCTTGAGGAGCTGGTGAATGGATCTGTGCCTGCTGCTGCTGTTGGTGCTGCTGCATTCCCTTTGTCAATGTGACCTTCCGCACTGGCTGCTGTTTCGGCTCCGGGGGTTCTTGAGGCCGCTGGGGGTGGCCCTCTGGGTGAAAAAAGCCAGCATCCTCTCCCCCCTGCTGAAATCAACAACACAACAGCAGCTCAGTGTCCAGGCACTGCACGCCCTCGCCCTGAGCACACTCCTGCCACATTCCAGCTCACTCAGAGAGTGTCCAGGGCTTTGCCTGCTAAAGCAAACTGGGGGCCGTGGCAGGCGTGTGGCAAGGCTGAGCCTGGAAATTGCACTGCACCCTAAAATAAATCCGTGCTATCTGAAGAACAGTTTACTTTGTTCCGGCTTTTTTTGTAATTCCAATGGTCAATCATGTCTTTTCATATACAAAGCAACAAGATGTTTTCACTTGTCTTTCCAAATCATTCTTCCTTCCAGGTTACATGTGAACTATGGTGTGTGTTACTTATTACTGTTCTTTTTTTTTTTTTAACATAAAGAGAGACATTCACATTGCAGAAGAAGGAGCAAAGAACTGTGGAGGCTGGAAAAATCAGGCAAATCCTCTGCTCATATTTAAACCTGCAACCTCCCTTTAGGTAAAAACTGGCACTTATTTTGAAGTGTATACTCAGTCAACTTCTACACCAGCAACTTTTTAAGCAGTCCCCCTCCTCGGACACTGTACTTGGAACAGTTCCTCAAGGTGTTTTTTCATTCACCTTATAAAGCTCTTATTACATATATTTGTAATTATAAACACAGTGAAACATCATCTCAGGATCTCTGTCTTTGACTAAGTCCTTAATCAACCTCTGGTAATCCTGAAAAAGCTCTCAAATAGAAGGCATGTCTAAAGGAAAGAAGTAAAATACTATGAAAGTACCTTTAATTACACAGGGTTTTCTTCTCCCCTTTCCCTAAATATTCATAAGCCAGAACTCCGTTTGCATCTGTAACATGTCACAAACCAGAGGTTTTCATGCTAACTGCCACATTTCTTGTGGGTAAGGAGACAAAACACAAGGGTGCAGAAGGAACAGGTTTGTGGACTATTAGCAAGATTATTTTCACTGAGAATACAAATTAGTACCTCTCTGCATTAAAGAAAAGCAAAAGAAACACTTAGTGAGGACTGGTTACTAAGCCTCAGCTAAGATTTGATAAGAAATAGTCTGTGGTACGTAGGCCAGTCTCATGTTTGCAAGTTCAGTAGTTCACAATTTATGCCTCTAAATTAAGGCCTCTGCATTATAAAGTATATGCAGGCCATAACTTCTCAAGAACTCAAGCACTTAAAATCCCAGACAAATGAGCTTCAAACCTCCTTGCACTACACCTCAAAAGCACAATCTGTCACGGGGAAAATCCTAAATCTCATCATTGCATTTGTCCACAGTGTTCAAAACAAGAAAGCAATAGAAATCTGCATCTGTCTTTTCCACCTCTAATCACAAGCAGGTTTTTTCTCTGCTGAACGGCCCCAAGTCTTCACGGAAAATTTTGTATACAAACCTTTGAGAGCAGCACTTAGTGAGAAATTATAAAGCTTTCCCTTCAGCTCTCTTCAATTTGTATTCAAAAATACAAAAGCAAGAGCACTCCTGAAAAACCCAAACATGTGCACAAAACCTTACCAGGTAACCAGTATTAAATCCTCCTCATTTTAGTACTAGTTCTGGTATCAGCATCACCACAAGCCCTACGCCTTGATCAGATAATTTCTTTTATTCAACTCTACAGCAGCTGGAAGATGATGAAACTAAAAGGAACAAAAAAATTCTAGGAGGAATTCAAATGCAGTAACTGGGAGTTAAAATCTAATCTCTGCTAAATGCCTGCTGCGAGAACCATAAATATTTGCAACCACTTCTTTCCAAACCAAAAAACGATCCCGGCACATCGGAAGAGCATCTGAGAGCAAAGCCCTCAGGTACAAAACACATCGAACATGCTCATTACTGAAACTTCAAAAGCAAACAATCATTTCACATAAAAGTCTAGGATGGCCAACAACCACCCAATATTTAACTACCAAGCTCAATTATCACCAAATAAAACTGTATAAACTGAACACAGAACTGTAACAGAGTCAAAGGCATTAGCACACAACACTGGTTTGCACTGATGAAAAATCTGATGGGGTTTGTTCCCTGCTGGGGTCTCAAATGCCACCACTGGAGTTTGCCACTACCATGATGCTTCTGCAAGAGTCTGAAAAGGTGGAAAGCTCTGGACTTTTAAATGAATTGATACATTTCAGAAATAAGAAAACCTACAGAAAATAATGAAGAAAGGGGATGGAACAAGCTTTGCTTGTTCCTGCCAAAAGAAGGAAAGGCAACTCGATCAACCCCTTTCTTCACATTACTGCTCTGAACATGTACTGATTTTGAGACAACTCAGAGAGAGGAAGCAGAGACTAAACTGCAGCACCGCTTCTCAAGAGAGATCCGTGAGCCAGCAACGTGCTGCTCAAGGCCTAACAGAGCTGAGCAAGTCAGCAAGACACTAGTTCCCGTTACAGGCAGCCTGGCTCCAACCGAAGATAAAACCTGGTGGTTTTTTTAAGAAAATAAAAATAAAACGCGACTGCTAAGTGACACGTGCCAACAGGCAAAAAGACACAGAAGACGCATTTTAGCAGCAACTCCTTTTTCACTCCCTAAAGACATAACAGTGCAAGAACAAACACTGTCTCAGCCAAAATGAACAACCTATGTTGTACCTTGTAGTGGCAAATGACTCTCATCACCACCACCACCACCCTTTACGCTAATATCCAAGACAACAGGTGGCTTTTCCAGGTACGACAATGAAGAACCAAGTCCAGCAAAACACCTGAAAAGAGCTTTTTAACATCTGGACTTAAAGCTACAAACCCTCAGAACATTACTGACGGGTCACATGCTCACAGGAGAGCACTGCCATTTTGGAGGAAAGGACACACAATTGTAAAGATGACTGTACGTATGCTGACTCCCGATGTTCCCTCACGAGCTGTACTGTGAACTGGCACCAAAACACACAGCAAATTACAGGCAAGCAGGTAAGTGCACTGAAGCTGTACTGCAGCACCTACCCCAAATGACATCTAAATCACAGAAGCTAAATTGCTAACATCTCTTCTACTTAAAATGTCTCAGGTCTAGCTCATCCTAAATCAGGTTTTGCTTTTCCTAAAGACAATTTCTGTATTGTAATTTTTCATCAGCTTACATCACTGCCCTCCTCACATTAAAATATACAGCAACAGAGGGAGGTATTAAAATTTTAAGCCTTCTCATGTCAAAATACATTTTTATCTGATTTCTTTCCTATAGTATTTTACAATGTACAGGGCTGCACTAAATTTTTCAGAGATGCATCTATTCATCATCATGGCCTGTCTCATATAATTTGATGTACAAAATGCTGACCCTGGGTAGAATGCTTTAGTCTACCACAGAGACCTAGGCTTGACTGATACAAGCTCTGATTTTGTACTTCAAATTTCCTCCCAAGTCCTGTGCAGAAAAGGAATTTCCATTCTTTGTCTGCAAACCAATGAAGGATGAATGTTTTTCTCTGTCTACTCCTTAATTTCTAGATTATAAATCATCCTGATTGTCGAACTGCAAATTTCCAAGTTTTAAAAAAGGTCTGTCTTCCTAAGATCTAGTCAGGAAGGAGTTCTCTTGAAAGAAATTTTTCCATTATTCAATTAAAGTTGGAGTTATGAAAATACCTTTTTTTAAGTTGCAGGAGTTCTGTTCAGGGGAAAGTATAAAAAGTATCTTTCAAATTTCAAGTACTGAAAGATTGCAAGCAGTGCTAAAATAATTTCAAAAACTGTGTGTACATAAATAAATCTCAAAAGATTGAGGTAAAAGGATTGGATTTACATGGTGAATGTTTTTCAAACATCTGCTCTGGAAGAATCTGCAGTTTGACCTGAAACTAGACGAACAAAAAGAACTGATGCCATTCAATGGCCATGACTTTTAGAACCAATTCACTGATACCTATCAAGGCTGTTTTTCATCAGCCTCTCACTATACAGATCTATATATAGTCAGTGTTGTGTTTTGAGCAACACAGAAAGAATTCTGTCAAATATTAGATCACAAATTCTAAAAGCAGAATTTTATGAAGGACTGCTTGAATTTAACAAGCTGGAGCCCTCTGTCATAATCATTATGACAGTTTTATGATGAAGATGAAGTTTATTTGCCACCAACATTAGCAGGACAAATTTATTTATAACAAATGCTTTAAAATGTACAGATAAAAATGCCTATTGATACTGTCAGAGCAGCTTGCAATTTGACAGATCAAATCTTATTTTCATTCTTAAACCCCATGAAGGAATGGTATCACCAACTTGCATTCTGTAGTGAGCAAATTGATTAATCCCCCTCTATAGAAATCTCAACTCTTGATTACACCTATCAGATGTTAAGCAGCATTATTCTAGAGTGACAACACTTGACAAATTCCCAAACCATTTTTCTCAGCCTTTGTGGCCCTGCTAGCTTGTATTAACCCTGATGAAAAATTAATTTTCCTTATCTTCTGCTAAACCCCAAAATCCAAATCCGCCAAACTGGCAACTCTTTCTGTAAAGGTATTATGAAAACCTCTAAAAGATTAATTGCATGTCTTCAGGTGACATTAAATTAATTTCTGTACTCGTGACAGACATTTGATACTCCGTACTGAGAGGACAGATAACATTGTCAGGATACACAGAAGGACAGTGGTGCAGTGTCCCAGGGCAGCCTCTTATGAATTCTCCTTTCGATAAGGCCATACTTCACTGTCATTGGCACTGTTAGTGATCTTGCAGCCCACAGACCTCACTGCACAGGTTTCTATTAACTACCACAATGCTGTGTCTATCCATGTAATCTTTGTCAAGCTAATTCAAAATCATCCAATAGCAAAGGGATGTGCACGCCGGATAAGGCACTTAAAAGGAATAAATAAACTCTGGTTGATTTGTGTAAAAATAACACAGAGAAGCAAAACGTTGTCATCTTTTTCTGAGCTGCGTTACAACTCAAATTCTCTCTAACATGATGAAGACTTAAATCTTGCAAGGAAATCTCAGTCCAAAACTGTACTGTAATTGATTTCTTGTAAAAAAGAAGAAACCCCTCATCTGTTACCAGTTTAAGGCACTATTTCTAGAAATTAGTACCTTTAAAGTATCACAGTAGTTGGGGGAGGAAAACATCCTTTAGGTTATTAAATTCATCTTTACTTTCAGGACAAGAGAAATGACTATTCATCAGCTAAGTAGGTTTTCATAGCTAAACTTGTATTTTACTGATACTGCAACTGACTGTAGTAAAAAAGAAATCTACAGAGACAGCTGTGATTCCCACATAACAAAGACAAAGAAATGTAAAGTAAAAACCATGCAGAACAACACTGATTTTCACCTAATACATACAAGTATTTTTTCCCTACAATTAGCAGAAATGCGTTATTAAAGGCAAACTCCTAATAATGAGCTATTTCTCTCTGACTGGTGCTCCAAATGCTTTACCACTTTCATGCGGCTGGCTGACAGACTGGGGACCTGGGAATAGGAAGCCTAATCACTTGCCAAATATCCCACAACCGAGTGACATGACCAAGCACTGTTTCTGAACAGTTGACGATCTGTTTTCAATCTGTCAAATGCCAGTGAGAAACACCTGGAGACCTTTTTTTTCAGGCCTTCTAAGACCTTTAAAAGGTTCATTTTTTTTTTTTTAAGAATAGCAGTAGTTAAGAAAACTGCTCTCCCACCAGGATAGAAAATGCCACTCTATCAATAGACAACTCATCATTAACAATTGGCTTAAGACATACTAATGGTCTAGCTTTGACTCAAAGTACACACAGCAATAAGCTACATCAGACAACAAAAGTGATGAAAGAGCCCAATCATTCTCAGTTCACACCAGTGAAAAACTACACTTCTGATGCTGGTCAGTGATTTAGGGGTTATTTTTCCCAGCCTAAAATTTTTGTATAGGCCGAATTTAACCGAAGCAAGAGCACCTAGACTAAGAAAGAAAGAAAGAAATAAAAAGCAGAAACAGTTCCCTTCGTGTGATAAAAAGACACTGCTACACTGCTTTGGTGAGCCATGATGAGATGAGTATCTTCTGTGCCTAATGGTGTATGAAAAGTCAGAAGAGCAAGAAGAAAATGTCTTGTAGAAAAAAGCAGCTAATTCCATTTAATCCCATGTACTAACACAATTCTTAACTGAACTATCTCCTCATCTGCCTGAAAGGACAACTAAGGCATGGAGAAGGACTGGCCAAAGAGAGGCCCAGCCATACCCATGCTGCATGAAGTGTCACTGGGAGTGACAAAAGTACAGCTTGAATCATGTTGAATCAGGGTTGAATCACAACTACATGGTTTTTAATACAACCACCCACCAGCTCATTATGAAAAAAAATTTAAAAAACTATGTGTCAAGCTACAGCAAAATCAAGGTTCTGGAATGAACATGTCATATACTCTCAGAAATATCCTCATTTTTATGCGTTGTCTGCAAAATACATAACATAGAAAAACCATGTTTTGAGCAAAGTTTCTCAGTTTGCTTTTCAGTCAGCAGTTTGAGAGGTTTTTCTGCACAGGGAGTTTTAGTAAAGACTGGACATGCAGAGAATCACCAAGAGAAAAAGCTCCTGTTGGAAAATATCAGCGATTCAAAACTTCTGATGGCCCAAAGCTCCTGGAGGAGCACTTCCCAGCTGGACGCCAGCTATGGCACAGAAAGCAAATACTGGCTATCAGAGACCTGTACAACTGGAACTTCCCTTCTTGTGCCATGTCTGGTCTTTCTCGTTCATGTTCCTCGAACCTTAAAACTAGTGGCAAGTCAAATCCCTCTCGTGTCCTGCTGGAAGCTCCTGGTAAGTCTTGATAAAGACAACCCCCGTTCCCTCCCTCCCCAAACACTCCCGACTCAAGAGCCAAACCTCCGCACTAAAGATCTATTCCAAGTGGTCCAACCTTTTAACACAGGGATGTGACCTCCCAAACTATTAAACTGTACAAATATGCAAGCTTGCCTCCCAAGTTAAGAGACTGCATTTTCATATGAAGACTGACTCTCTCTCTGTAAAGCACTTTAGTGGTGTCACAGCTGTCTATCAGGAAACTGGGCTCCAAGATACTCTGTAACACAAACACTGTACAGATATGAATTCTGCACTGTAACATTTCGGATGGCAGAGAAACTCTCCTTTGAGACTTGACAAGAATGACAAGCAAAAAACGCTCTGCTTTCTGGCTATTCAGGAGCAAGCTGCACTCTTCTTCAACATACAATTTAAAAGTCTCCTGAGGAAAAGGAGAAACCTGTTCTGCAGTCTACAGTAGAAACAGTTTACTGCACTTCAGTTATCCATAGCAAAGTCAAATTCAGTTTAGGTAAATATCTCTTCTTCCCTTCAAGCATTTTATTAGAAGTCCATAAAATGTATTATCTGTGTCTAGTTTGGTTAAGTCTCACTTGCTAAGTGTGTTCACACACACCCTTCTGTTTCCTTTTCCCAGTAACCAAGTGTGCCCTAAGAGTACAGCACAGCCACCTCCTGACCCCCAACCCATGAAATACTCTGTCTCTACAGGGACCATCCTCACTGGAGGTCTGGAAGGACAGGGCTTATTCTCATTTTCAAATGTTCTTGCCATGGGCAGGGACATCTTCCACGAGACCTGGCTGCTCAAAGCCCCATTCAATGCGGCCTACAACACTTCCAGGGATGGGGCAACCACAACTTCTCTGGGTACCCTGGTCCAGTTCCTCACCGCGCTCACAGGAAAGAATTTCTTCCTAATATCCAATATAAATCTGCCCTTCTTCGATGTGAAGTCATTCCCCCTTGTCCTATCACTCCAAGCCCTTGTAAAAAGACCCTCTTCAGCTCTCTTGCAGCCCCTTTAGGAACTGGAAGGTTCTATAAGGTCTCCTTGGAGCCTTCTCTTATCCAGGCTGAGCAGCTCCAGCTTTTGCACCCTGTCGTCAGAGGGGAGGTGCTCCAGTGCCCTTACCGACTTTGTGGCCTCTGGACACATTTCAACAGTTTTTTACAATTAAGAAATTAATGTCCAGTTGTGAAATATTTCCAGAGCAAAATCTTGCAGGTTGTGGCCGGCACAGTACTTCTTCAACAGCATTTGCATGAGTGGTGCTTCAGAGGTCTTGCCCATTTTGCCATGGTACCTGGGCATTCAGATATGGCTTCTGCAGCTCCCTCAGCCCACTCCGAGGTGGGCATTATCCATGCCTCCTTCAAACAGCGGGATACAAATAAACACCAGTGCCATTCTCCCGTTTCTTAAGAAGTTATGGAACCATAGAGAGCAAGAATTCCTTTGTCAAGGGTTAGGGAAAGGGCTCCCTCATGAACTTCTCACACAAATGCCACAATTCTCAGTGTTTACAATTCCTGACATATTTAGATGAAAGGCGCTAAAGAGCTTTCAAGTCAAATATTTTTAATTAAACTTGAACACATACATGCAAGTAGAAACAAGTACAAACATTAAACAAAGTTGGTTGATAAGGTTACATTATCAAACAAGAATCATCTCAATCAGTATCTTTTTTCCATATTTAGAACTCCATATTCATCTCACACTTCTCAGTTACTTCCAACAGGAACGAAGTTGTCCATCTTCCATTTCCATTTTGGTTTTGCAATCCAAGGACGTTTTTTGTGACAGGCTTTTCAAACAAAAGAACTTGCCAGCTCTTTTTTCAAGCTCTTCATATGAAGCATTTCAGGTTTTCAGGAATTAGGATCACTTATAAGATATTGCTTGTAATGCAACAGGGAACACCAAGATTTTTATGTATTTTTATGGAGAAATGTATTTATGAAAAAACCCTCATTGTGCAGCCTTCCACAGAGACAAAGATTGGTGTGTTCTTGGTGAAGCAAAAGAACCAGCATTTTCAGGCCTTTGGGACAGACACACAGCTCTCTGAGCATGGCAGGACATTTTCTGGCTAGAGAGAAATCATCCAACAACAACATAAGATGACAATGATACAGAGAGTTTAAGATATTGGAGTTTCCCACAGAACCTCCAATTAAATAGAAAAATAAATGTTCAGCATGTATTTCATATGATCTTAAGATATCTAAGGTTATAGCTGGTACAAACCTGTTCTTCCAGGACTAAAACAACTCTGAATATATTGACTTAGGGAATTCAATTGCATTTGGTACTAGAACTATTAACAGACAAACTGATCACAGAGAGCCCAAAGAGCACCACAAACAGCCAAGTGTTAGAAAACATGACTCATCAAGAGAGAATGAAAGATATTAGAGCTCAGAAATAGTTAAGATATCTTTAGAAAGAGAAAGAGAGACAGGCACAAAGAGAGAGAAATTCTTCCCCATCTCTCTTAAAGTATAATACAAATAGTTAGAGATTCAAAATCACAGCAAGAAAATGTGATTTGGTCACTGAGAAAAATTCTCCTAAATATACACATTTGATACTGGAATAAATGACCTAGAAAATCTGCAATAATGAGATGTCCAAAAAAGGTTAGACAAATCTGTCAGGAATACTACTGAGTTCACCCACCCCTTCAAGACAAATTATTTCAAGTCTTTTCACCCTTATTTTTTACTATTTTATGATCACATTTTGAAGTGATTTATTACGGTGTTTCTTTCCTACACTCTCATTGACTTTATACTTACAAGCAACTTTACCATTGACTTCAGGCTCCTCAACAAACCAGGCAAGTCTCAGATGTTTTATCAGTAAAATTTACAAGTATGAATACTCAGTAAATACACTGAGCTCTTGTATCTGAAAAGGACAGCTCTGAGGAAATGCCACACAAAACAAAGCACACTGGATCCATCAAAAGATATCTGGGCCTCCTTGGAAAAAATAAAACCAAGAACAAAACCAAAAACAAACCAACAAAAAAAGAAAAAAAAAACCCAAATCCCCCCAAACCATACTTCCCCCCCCCAAAAAAACCCCCAATCCACAACTAAACCAGCAACAAAAAGAATTCTAAGTCCAAGTACTAAAACACTGACTCATTTTCCAGGAATATAACATTTAAAGGAGTAATTAAAATGGAAAACTATTCACTTTACTGCCATTCCTGCATAATTTATATGTATATTAAAAAGGGATGGGCAAATCAGTATTAGGGGGGAGGTGAAAGGTGGGATTTGCTTTAAAAAAAAAGTATCAACAGACAAAATCATTACTGACAGTACCTAACATGTTACCTTGATATATTGACTTAGTCTGACATACTGGAAATGCTGAATCATTTTCTACTTTCATTTTCCTGAAGCATAAAAAGTCATAAATGAAAGCATTTGATGCATCAGGAAAACTGAACAAGTTAAAATATTCCTGGAATTTACATGGTAATTCTTACAACTCCAAAAGTAAAATCCTCTTACAAGAGAATATTGTGGAAACAGATGAAAGACCATTTTATCTTCTAAGGACCCAAGGGGTATTTCTATCTGAAGGTCAGAGATCTTCGGTAGCATTGCTGTGCCCAGCAACACAAAACAGACAAAACTCAGCCTGGTAAAGACACTGTCCTCAAGAGAAGAAGCCCTTCTCTTCTGACAGTATCTGTACTCCACAGTTCTCACCAACACACCACACTCCTTTAACTGGTACACAAAAAAATCACCAGCAACACTAAACCATCGAATCCTGGTTCTAAAGATGGTCCCACTAAATTAGTAACAGTCCTGGTTACCAGCTTCTGGTTTAGGCCAGTTTGGTCTAGAGTTAGTACAGCTCTGGACTGGAGCAGCTCCTTCAGCTCAGAGCTCTCCAGTGGTGCTGGGCACGGCTGCAGGGCCTTGCCAGGCCTTTGCTCGAAGCCAGTGAGCTTCAAAAGGGAATCTGCGTTGTGTCTAAACATGAGCCATCTCACCTGTACAAGTGTATTCAAACCATCTCTGCACAAAAGAGCCCGAGAAAGGAAAAGGTTACAAGGGATTAGATGGAGAGCAAGGGCAGGGATGCTTAGCTGCAGCATAGAGCCAGTGCATACAGGTAAGGGATACCAGCAACCGTTTGGCCAAAGGCACGGAATTAGAGGAAGCACTATTACATGCCAAGGAGAACGGCTAGAGAAAACGAGATGTGGCTTTTGCTTTATACTTAGTGCTCAGGCAAAAGCTGCGAAAATAAATAAAGCATGTGGCAGGACTAAAGCAGTGGAAACTAAATATTATCTCCAATCATGATAGTATTCGGAGTCCAAGCACCTTTTAACTCTTCTTTTAAATCCTGTCAAAAATGGAAGACTAGAAGATTGTCTGCCCTGCTGCTCAATTTATATTTTTTTCCTTGTGTGTTCAAATAAAGTCACAGATTCAGCTTGTCACTAACTGATTAAAAATTAATCAACTATCTTGATCAGTGTTAACAGCTGATTGCAATGCTTGCTTTCACTCTCCCACAGTTGGAAGGAAACGTAAAATGTCCATGGCAACATGAAAACTGACAAAGGCTACATGTGAAGAACCTGCTTCACCTTGCTGAAACCTCAGTATCTGAAAGTTAAGGACAGAGTAAACCTGCTTCTGTACACAATGAAAGAGGAGTTACATATGCATTTAATGAAGCTAATTGCTCTTGCTTATCCTGAGACTTATCTGAAATAAATCATTTATGGTCTTCTGAAATAGAGCACTGTGATAAAAACTGTTTCATTGTGAACGCTACTGTGGACACTGATAACTGTTTGTTACAAGGAGCTGCATACAGTTGTGACTGGCACTGTTTTGTTTCACCACATAATAAAAGAAGTTGTGCATGACTGCTTTATTCAATTATGCATGAATCATAAACCTGTCATACCTCTTGCAGGCCACTGGGATACCTGCAGATACACTTGTATATAAATATTTTTAGCTAAACAGAATTAATTTCTTTCAGCTTCCTCTACTTTATTCTTCGGTACTTAAATTATCATGTCTGAGGAATTAGAGCTGACAACAACCTGACATACAGGATGTCTACGTAGTCAATAATGCCCTGTATGTTAATATTTGGAAAGACCACACAGTCATCATACAATTTACAGTTCTGAGTGTATTTAAGTTTTATGAACTGTAGGAAACCATTAATAAAAAGTAGTTAAGACTTTGGCATTTCAACTTCCTCCCCATTTCTACAAAGTGAAGCCTACCCTCCAAGGCCTTGTTCAGTCCCTCTTACACACTGTTTTGTTTTCCCAAATAATGCTCCAAATAATTTAAAAGCATTCTTCCAGAAAAACACCTCCAATGTGCTGCTACAGCACATCATTCTTTCCTCCTCAGCATAAACCCTAGGACAGACTTCACACACTGACAACATGATCTCAGTATGTCCCCTCATTAGTTTCTTTAGAGCCCTAACAAATTAACTTGTCTTTTCATTAAGACAGAAGAAATTTGGTCAAGAGACTTTCTAACCAAACCCCTAGATTTTAAATAGGCACACTGTCCTCAAGACCATCATTATGAGTCCTCCACACTAGTGCTCAAGGGACATACTGCAGATAAAAGACCCCTCATCAAGAGATAAGGAAATCTCATTTAGATGCAGAAGTGAAATGGCAATGTTTTAAACCCAGCCTCTAACAGAAAACATCCCCCTCCAACATACTGCTAGAATTACCTTCATAACATGCTTCCAAGAAAATAAAGTCTTCCCTTGAATACAGAAACCATCATAATACCAACATCTGCACACAACTAAGTTAGGTGGCTTCACCTACCAAATAATCAGGTCCTTTTTAACCAAACCTTAATTAAATAGAGCCACCCAAATCCTCTTCTCTGAGCAATTATCAGACCTATCAGCCTTAAGCAAAAGGAGCTCAATTGAGCACTCTTTCAGATTGAGACTCCAAGTTACAACTTAAAAGAAAGGAGTATTTCTATGTGACTTCACTGGTAACTGCCTGGCAGTAAAGCATTAGAGGGAACGCTAATTTTTCAATAACTGCTAATAAATTACAGTTCTGAAAATATAATATATGGACTACTAGGTGTACTAAACCTGTTACTTCCCTCACCAGCTCAGGCCCATTTTTTATTTCGGGATTACACAGAGTCAAACACACAGAAACAAACCACGAGGAGACACATAGATGAGATGAGCCTTGTAAACTTACCCCTCCTGACAACTTAATCACCCTGACTTTGCTGCCGACATGGGGCCCATCACTACCACTGTTTGTCCGCTGCATGACAGTCCTTTTCACCCCCGGCTTCTGCTCCTGGGGCCTCGCGGGGACGGAGGCCACTCGAGCCGCCTGAGGCGTGGGCAGCGCCGCCGCGGCAGGTTTGGTCTGTAACACTTTCTGCGGCGCCTGAGGCTGACTCGAAGGAACTGTTCTAGTTTGCCTCAGCTGCTTCACTGGCTTCATCTGCTGTCCTTGGTACTGCCCATCCCCTGCGCCCTGGGGGAAATCTGTGGGTTTGGGGTGGATGTTTGCAACTACCGCGTCTTGCTTCCTAACAAGGAGTCTGTTTTTCACGTTGTGCCTGGTCTGCAAGCCGGAGTGGGGTATGTAGGGGCTGCCGTTGGTGGGGAACTCGGAGGAGTCCTCCTCGTGCTGTATGTAGGGCTGCTGGGAACAAGGCTGCTGCTGCTGCTGCTGCTGTGCAAGTCTCTCCAGCAACTCTCTCTTCCTGGCCCCAGCCTGCTGTTGCCGTCTCAGCTCCTTCTGCTTCAGGATCTCCTCCCTCAGGCGCTTCTGCTCTTCTATCTTCAAACGATACAATCGAGTTTCTTCATCTTCGTCTGGATACTACAAAGGAAAACACAAATGAATTGATAAAATTCTAAACAAATGTCCAGCTTGGTCAAAACAACAAGAAATTGTTTCAGATGTTGTAAAGCTGTAACTCTGAAGAGCTTTTTAAATTTTCCCTGATACCAAAGCAAGGCTATTAGTGGAGCGTATCTGCTGCTAAGGTTTATTTGCTATTCATTCCAGACAAACAGCTCAGATCTGGTTTAGGACTCAGATATACTACTTCCTAGACAGAAAAGCTTTAATACCACTTGAGAAATCTGATCAGAATACTAAAAAAAAAAATAATAAAAAAAGTTTTACAAATTGGAACTAATTTAAAAGTTTCCAAAACCAATTAAACTATTAATATAATTCAAGATATCAAAATATGTTTCAAATAGAAGGTAACAATACAGAGGCAACCCACTGTCACACAGGTTTTATCTTGCTCTTTTCTGACAAAGTAACAAAAGGTAGGGTGGTAAATGACCTGAAAGGCCCTGATTAGAACTATTGATTTTTCTCACAGAATTTTCAGCCTGATCTCAAACTCATTTGTCACACAATAATTGGTTATAATGAACAGCACAAGTCAATCTCTCTGACCTTGAACTCATGCACTCTCTTCAGAATCAAAATGTTGCCAAATGCAGTGTTGGAATATTAATGGTATATAGAGAATGCCTTTAATATTCCAGCCCTGGGCCCCTCTGAAAGTACTACACACCATCAAATAACCTTCCTAAAGATTCTTCAACTCTGGCAGAGCAGGTTCTTATGAGAAGCTGCATAAAAATGGCCAAGAGTCAAGGAAATGCAGATTCGCACCATCCTGGAAAAGAAATCAAATGCTTCTTGCAATAAAATCACATATATTTTTCAAAATCAGGAAACATACCTTTTTATTGTATTATTTCTCTCTTTTCAGCCATTTCAAATATTAAGTTAGACTTATACAGAATGCTTACAAATGGTAATGAGCACACCATTCTACTCAAGATGTATTAATCACCCCTAACAACAGCCTCTCCAAGTAACAATACTTTGCATGGTGGTAAATTAATGCATAAAGAATGTTAAAATATTTCTCAAAAACTGGGAATCCATGATGAACCTTTATGTATGTTGCAGCAACTCGGTGCAAACTGTTGTCAACACAACTGCCGTTGTTTGAACATATGTGACCCAAATGTGTGACTTGAGGTTTTTGAGGGTTTTTTTAATATTCAAGTGCTTTTAATCCTGGTGCACCTAGAATCCTCCCCAACCCAAGAAAAAGCCCTGCAGAACAGATTCAGCCATAATATTGGTTCGTGGATGTGAAAGCCCAGATTTGCACTCACAGCACCCAGACACACAAATCCTGAATGCTTATTTCCTTCAGCTGTAGCTGCTTCTTCCCTGAGCAGGTATTGACTGGGATTATTCTCACAGTTACTAAAAACCAGCTCACTGTCTCAAATTAGTAGTCTAATTAGAAGCATCTAATGAGCAGTCTAATTAGAAGCCGAAACAACAGCTAAATAAGACTAACCAAATTGCATTTTTACAATCTGTGTTCATTTTTTAAGTATGGGTTGTAGTTCAGGGATGAGGTCTAACACAGTCCTTTGCATGAGAATGCCACACCTACCCAGAAGTTTGTATCTTTACCTATACTTTGTGGAACATGATGGTGGTGATTCATAATCACTGTGACAACTAATTAGATGTCTGTGTTGATGAGATGGTACAGAAACAGACCCAAATATTTCATCTTATATTGACAACTGGAAATGCTGGATTGTAGCAAAAATATAGAATATGACCCTTATGAAATACAGGGAAAGATTAAGACCCTTAAGAATAGTTTGCAACGGATGACAAAACAGGTAAACTCCAGCTGGGAGGAGGATGTGCTGTTATGCAGATCCTGATGCAATAAATAAAATTTTCAGTCAGTTTCAGAGACACTAAGTATCACAGTTACTGAAATTATCCAAGGAGAAAACTTGTTTCACTTAACTTAATGAATTAGTTTATTCACTTGATTTGGTTTAGAGCATAATATTCTACAATTTATCTAAACAAGCCTGATGGATGCCAAGAGCCAATACCAAGTTTGCTTTTGGAGGCAGCCGTGTAATTTTTTTTCCCCCTTATGTTCAATTGGAACATTGCAGCGCAAGTCTGCAGGAGACCACCGCTTCTACCAGCGTCTTTTATTATCAGGGATTTGCCTGCTCATTTTATCACCTAACAAGTTCTGAAGGCCTTGGGAGATGTAAATCACAATGTGGTAAGCTCAGAACACCAACTCAAAGGTTACACATAGCAGCACAGAGATGTGTACTCTGCAGCACACTTAAATGAGTCCCGCCCAGCAGACAAGGAATGAATATCCCAAGGGACTCTGACTAATACATCCCTGCAACAGCCCTTGGACAGATACACTGATTCCAACTATGCCAGAATTAAACACAGAAAGGTGACTGACAAAACTCTATTACCAACACACTTGCAGTCAGAAGAACGCTTAGTAGAATATTCAGGCAACTTGATCTCCAATATACTCCGAAACCTTCCTTTCTGAAACTCAACTCAAGAAATTAGCAATGATCCTAGGAAGTCAGTCCCTTCTTAAAGGGAAAGCTTGAAAATCAAGGGCCAAGAGCCCCGAGGTTATATGACAACTGCAGATCAGTCTGTATACAGGCTAGATGTAACCCATAAGCAAGTTACTACTACTGTTAAATTCTAAACAAAAATACCCTTGCAGCTAGAGGAAGATAACATCAAGGTGCTGTGATGATCAACAAAATATCTGCATTAGAAGTCAGGTTTAACTCAATTTAGTTGTACAACGACTCAACAGGACAGACTGAGAAGGACAGCAAACTCCTTACCAGGATGAAAACAGGGGCAGTTAAATCCCCTTCTCCTCAGCTTTAAGAGCACCTTATACACACCATCCTAGAGAGTGGGGGTATATATGCAATATATAGCATAGATAACGACCTATAGTATGTAATGAGGACATTCAGCATATGGAACAGGCAAGACAGGATCAAGATGAACACAGGATACAATGTCTACTGCTAATGATTTTCATCCCATTAGTTTAATAAGCCCAGTATAGATTTCTCCAACAAACAATAGCACTGCCAAGGAAAAAAGAAAAAGGCAAGGCAAGTAAGCACTGTGCCTACAGAATCTACTGGGAGAAAGTACACAACCTTCAAAGTTCAAACCCTTACAATTTTCACATCCCGTGTCTGGAAGCAACATTATCTGTAGGTGAAAAAGCAGAAAAATATGGAGCAACCTTTTCCCTAGATGAACTATTAAGCTTCAAACGTTTTGAGTAGAAAACTCCACAACATGAAGAAATGGTACATCGTGCATGTACATGGCTCCTCCTTTTACAGGAGGCTGCAGAATACAAAAGGCCAGAGGTGCATTTGGTTTCACGGGGGTGGCTTTTTTTGTGCCATGTTTTTAAAGTCTGTTTTCTTTTTTTTTTTTCCCCAAGTGGAAATTCTCATCCGTCTTTGAACAGCTTGATCACAATGTATTTTACTGAGGTTTGATGGCAGACTGAGACTTAGCTGTAGGTTTTTCTTCTGCCTTAAAATCCAAGGCAGCTTTGATGGAAAGCGCCAAAAGAAAGCGCTACAGGCTGCTTTTCTGAACCTAGCTGAAGAGCAGCAGCAGTCCCACATCCTTCTTCTGGGGAACCTAGAACAGCACTGATGACTTAGGAAAAGACAGCAAAGATACACTCTAAACCAAGGGATTAAACCTTCTATTGAAATTTAAGTCCTAGTATCAGTAGCTTGCTTTTTGTATAGTGCATTAAAAAAAAAAATTAAACCTCATGTTTTTAGAGGTCTGCAGCATTAATTGCCAATTAATAGAACTAAATGCTGAGTCCTAAGAACCAGACACTGTTCATGTTCTGGTTGGCTCCCAAGGAACAAGAAAGGAATCATGCAACCAGGCTCACTTGTGTGTCTCAGTAAAACGGGTGCAAGAACAGAACAAACAAAATGGTTTGATCTGTGGCATAAACACAAATCTGTTCAGCAGACTTGCCTTTATTTTTCTAAGCTGCAACATGAAAAACATAAGAGACTAGAATAATTTGTCCAAAAATTCATGCCAAGTGTTTGCAAAAGGTACAGCCAGAGCTGAACTGCATCATTTGGCTGCTTGTGCTCAAAGCAACAAAATATCTGAATTAAAGGGCACCTACATATACACACTGTACATTTCACATTGCTGATAACATCAGCTCCTGAACCCGAGGAAGGTATGAGACACCCTACAAAGCACAGGTGCTGTACATCTTGAACAAAGAGGGAGAGAGTGAAGAACAAGGTTACAAGTTACTCCATGAAGTACACTGCCCTTTTGCCAACTTCCAATTGGAAAAAAAAAACCCCGTGTGGTAAGACTCTTCTAAGCACAAGACAGGAGGCACCATTACAAAGTTTTGGAAGACAAGCTATTTCAACTGGAGAAAACTCAAATTTAGACATTTTCAATTTTTAGGTAGTGTATTTCCAAAAAGATGAAAATATTCAGATATATTTGATCTAGTGATTTAATGCAGCAACTCTTTTCTGTATTGCAAGCCTTGTTAAAAAAGACAGCAACATAAAATCTATCAACTTATAATTTCACAATTTACTAGATTTGGAAAAATGGTATATGAAGGTTTTCTTTCAGTACATCAAGGACATTAACCCCAATATAAGTACTAACATCAGCACACCTATGATTATGCAGTGCTCTACTAATTTCTCTCCTGTTCTGAGCTCCAATATCCATTTCTCCTAAAGACACATCACCTTTCTCCATTCTCCCTCTTCTTTAAACTCAAAACTACTCAATATTGCCTTAATTCCTCTTATCCTAAGCTGGCTTCAATAGGAGCAGAATTAGGCCCACATCATCCAGATTTCCTATTTCAATGACAAAATGATGTTTCAGACTGAGGATATGCAAGTTTAAATCCTGGGGAAGCGCTATTCTGAACAGGCATTTAAGGTCAGTATTTTGCAGCCTCACAGGAACAGGAACACAAGCATTCCATTAATATACAATTTCTAATCTTCTAGTCACTAACGTTGCAAACCTTTCAAATATCTATATTTAGGGTGAGCAAAACTTCTAACAGCCAATATTGCTGGTTTTTTGGTGCTTCCTGAATGATAGGTCACTCATAAATACAGCCACTGACTCTTTCAGAAGAAAGATGCAAAGAAAAGTCTTAATTTTCCAGTTGAAGACACTTGCAAAATAACCTGCCCAATTCAGTTATGTGCCATACAGCTTGAAAAGGTGGCAGAACTTAACTCTCTCTCATCATCATCATGGAAAGCAGAAGAACAAGGATGAAGTCAGCTAATTACCAGAAGAACACACAAAAAAGACTGGAAAACATTACAATCTGCCTAAGGAGAGATACATAATAACCTGCATTACAACAGCAGTGAAGAATATGATTAAATGCTTGTAAATGAGCATTCTTAGTGCATCATTCCCATCTGTAGGAGTGATAATAAGCAGCAGCAGCAGTGAACAAGACCACTGAGGTGGTACAGCAGAAATGGGACAACTGCTACTACACTGCAGCACCAGGCTCTGTTCCAGGTGTGCTTTGGAAGGAGAAGATTCTGTGTGCACACACTCACACTCCCCTAATACTTGCCAAATTTATCTACAAAGGCTTTACTAGGAGACGTCATTTTTTCCAATATGACCCTGTTTTTTTACCCTGCTTTGCAAAAACTTGCATAAAACAGGTATCAGACTTTTTTCAATGACAGTTTTGACAGGGAAATAAAAAAAAAAGCTTTACTTGTAATACACCAAGAATTCACACATTTAAGATTAGTTGGTTAGATAACCACAGGCTAGAGTATGTATAAAACGTAAAATGGAGACAACAAGATGACTGCTTTGGGGCTTTTTGTTTAGTTTTCTAGTTAATTTAAACAAAAATTTAAAAACAGTCTTCTCTTTTTCTAAATACTGGCAGAGATATTTTGGAACTAATGCCCTAATTTGCATATGATTACACTATAGAATAACTTCAAGATGTTTTAGATGGGGAGGCCTGTGGCTGATTTTTCAAGACTTACCTTACTAGTGGCCTGAAAGACAGAGGCTTCTCTATGAGGCACTGCATTTTCTGTGACTGAGGTTATTCCAAGAGACTGAATTGAGGGGAAAGAGACTACTTAAAATATTTCTTCCAAAAAAGGTGAAAATTAAAAGCTAAAAAAAGGATTAATTTTTTTTTCATTTCCATTGAAAAGCAAGTGCACAGGAGGTCAAACACTGGTAGCTTTGGATTTCTTTTGTGCCTCATATGTGGAAATTAGTTATGACCATCCCTAATTCAAGAACAAGATGAAAAGCTAATCATGAGCAGCTTAAAAGGAAGACAGCATTATCACAACTAAAGCTTTCAACAGCTGTTAAAGAAAACCTGGTCCTTGAGACAAGATTCATGGCTAACTGTAACTATAAAGATTTACAGTTCTTCACTGAACAGCCTGACAAAGCACACAGGGTACATTTAGCTATCCATGCTCAGGATAAAGAGCACCATCAGTCCAATCCTATCCACTCTCTCCAACTAACAGAGCTCCCTGAGAGTCTTCTCTAGCTTCCAGGAGACCTGGGCAGGGAAATGGTCATCTGTTCACATGACATGATCCAGTGGAGCAGAAAACATTGGCATATGATTTTTCAATTGTACAGAGTACTAGCAGAGCAAACAGCATCACTTTCTGCAAAATGGAAATCTTAAAAGCATCTCCTATTTTGCCTCACACAAAAAGGTTTCATAAAAGAGAGAGTTTCTTGTTCAAGAGCAAGAAGCTCCACGCACAGCACAGCTACGATCTCCTGCATGAATGCTCAAGGCCTAGTAGAGACTGAACAGCCTAAAGGAAAACAGCATGAAGAAGACAGCTCTCCAAATAACCTACTTTTTTCTTTTGAGCCATACAGCATCATACAAAATGACAGAGAAGAGGCTTTCAGACTTAGAAGAATAAGATCACCTGAAAACACAATAAATTATAATTCCCTAAGATAAAAATGGGCAAAATGAGTATTTCAGAGGCTTGTATCACTGATCACCCTCACTCAAATTCTGCCCTTTCCTAGTAGAAATGACTCCTTCTTCTGCAAAACAGATTCATCACAGCCTGGCCAACCTTCCAGACCTTTTGCATCAATGGAGACTGTTTCTGCTATTGCAATAAAAGAGAAAAGTGCAATTCAGAAGGGAGGCCTCTAGTGGCACCAAAAATATTTGGTGGATAATATATTAAGTATGCTTTCAGTTCATAAACCAGACTAGAAAAGTTTTTTAAAGGCAGGAGCTTTGTTTCTTGTTGTTTGGTTTTTGGTCTTTTGTTTAAGAACAACAAAAAAATCCCTTACCTCTGGTTCAGATTTTCCTTCTGACTTTGCCTGGCCCACTGGTGTGATGGCTTTAGCTTTCATCTCAGGCCGTCCCTGGGAGTTCCCACCACCAGTGACAGACTTGGTGGCAGACACGGTGCTGGTAATGGGCTTGACCTGAGCAGCTGGGGTGGAGTTTCGCCTGTTGTTGCTCATCTCCATGGCGTGGGATGGGGCTATCGGCAACTCGCGCAAGTTGCTGTTCCTGGGAGCAGTTGACTGGAGCTGCTGATTCGAACGCTTGACGATATTCTGTGATGGGGTACTCTGAAAAGCAGAAAGGAAAAAAACTGCTGACTTCCACCCAAACCAGGCTGAAGTGGTTTTGGTTTCACATTTTCCTGATTTAGTTAAGTTTGGGAAAACAAGCTTTGTGAAGAGGCACAATATTTTTAATGTCAGAAAAAAACCCCCAGAAATGAGAACATTTTCATAACCTTTTTTTCTAATTAAAAGCAAAACTTAATCTCACTTGTTTAACATCATTCTGAGAAATTGGCTTTACTGTGTGATTTAGTTTCCTAATCAAAGCAAGTATGCTAAACTATAGTTACATTGTTTTGAGCACTGCTACAGGCTGCTGCGCTACCAAACCTACCAAGCTGCAGAATATGCTGCATGGGAGGAAACTCACAAGATAGGAGAGGCTCTATCTGAACCAGAAAACTGATTAGCAGTGGTACAGAGAGGTCTTCAAATTGAAAGCGTGTCAGAGAACTGGGCTCCCACACAATCACAGACGACCAGCAGCTGTAAAGTCTTATTAAGCAAACCTATCCTTCATAACCCCTTCATTGCTAGTTCTTGGACAACTGCAACATCTCCTATTGGACCCAAATCAAAAAGAACACTGAACACCAGAGGAGAAAAGAAAAAGGGAAAGATATACGTGGTATTTTTCAATGTAGATTATAAAACAATCAAGGCAGAAAATGAGCAAGAAATGGTGAAAGTAGAGGAAAGAGCGGGAACGGAAAAAATAGGACTGAAAAACCACGCTGGTGAGTTTTGAAACCTGTGCTTACATGCCTGCTTCTCATGCAGGACACTGATGTATGTGGTACTTACATGCCTTGGCTTCATTGGACCCTGTCGTGGCTGACACTGCATCCTGTTGTTGTTTGGCTGCTGCTGTGTGGCTTGCATGTGAGGCCTGAACTGTGGCTGGTTCATGGGCATCAAGGGCTGTGGAGGCCCTTGGAGATGGTGATGGTGTTGCTGCTGCTGCTGCTGGTGATGGTGCTGCTGTTGCTGCTGGTGATGGTGCTGCTGAGGCTGAGGTTGTGGCTGAGGCTGTAACGGAGGATGCATGGGACCCTTCACATGAAGAAAAAAAATATTTTATTTCAAGGTAATAAACTGCTGAAAAGCAGCTCCAGCCTCCTGAATCCTTAGACCTATAAGCAGCTATGAACCAGGTTAAACCAAAATCATACAGAGTAAAAAGCAGACTAACAGAAGAAGTGTAAGGTCACTCTACATGTAAACCTGTGTACGGCAACAGCTAAAGTGCAAACAGACAAATTCAAGGGCTCCTGCTCTCTACACCGTTTATCTAATGACGTTTGTCCTGCCCCTCTGCACATCCCCAAAGCGCTGCCCCGCTTCCAGCGGCGCCGCTGCTGCCGCGCTCNACCCTGCAGCGGGGAGCAGATCCATCGCTCTCCGCGCACAGCAGTAACGGCGTTACAGAGCCATCCCCCTCGGAACTGAAACCCCAGTGGGCTTCGGCTCCGTTACTGCCCCGGCCCCGTACCTGCATGCTGGGCTGCGTGTGCGGGGACAGGAAGGGCTGTCCCGGCGCCTGCAGGAACTGCTGCCGCGGGGGGATGAAGGGCCGCGGGGTGGCAGAGCCCGGCTGGTTGAAGTGCAGGATCCCCACCGGGCCCTGGGGCTGCATGCTGGGCCGCACCGGCCGCTCCCGGGGGTACACGGGCTGCTGTCCCTGCTGGTTAAAGGCGGGCCCGGGCGGGCTGAACGGCATCGGGCTCTGCGTAGGAACGGGATGGGCGCTGTTAAGAAGCGGGGGAGGCGGCGGCGGTGGCGGGCTTCGCTGCTCAAACAAGGGATGACCTGGGAACCTCGGATCTGTGGGAATGTGAGAATTGATAAAATGACAACCTGCCTAAGACACAAACACATTTCGGAAACATAAAGCTCTATTCTGTTTTGGAAAGTAACTTGAAATTTGCAGAGTGCGGAACTGTATGGGACGTTTTAATTATAAGAGTTACCCTCAAGGTTATGTTTCTCTTGTTCCGGCCACTTGTGTATAAAAGGAATTGATCTATGAAAGACCAGCACAACTGGTACTTTGCTGGAATCAGCAATACCTTTTGGAAATTCTACTTTAGTAAAATCAATGAAGGATTCCAGTGATTATAGTTTAAACCACAGAAGAACGCATAAAGCATTGATACCATCTGCTGACCAGGTACATAGCACATTTTTACACACTGTACATGTGTAAAATGTCTGTAACATATTATCTACATGCATATTACATATATATGGTATAAACATAAACATGCACTTACTCTCGCTATGGTTTGCTGGGCTTTATCACTGTAGCTAACCTTAACAGATTTCTTATATTAGACACAGTCCAGGTGGTTTTAAGAGTTACTAACAAAAACCCAAGTGCATAGAGAGTACTTACCCAAAATATAACAAAGTGCAACAACTTCATTGCAACAATCACTTAGATATTAATTATTTTTGTGTCTATAAAAATATCCAGATTCATGGCAGTTACAGGTGAAGACATTAAAAAAAGGTAAAAATATACAAGACAACCAGAGTTTTTGGTCTGGCTACATCAAATGGGATCTCTAGCCTCCAGATACTTCAGAACACTTTATGTTGTAGGATACGCAGTCACAGTGCAGAGTCACTTTACAAAAGGTGGGTGTTATTTGTTAACGGGATCGAAAATGCTTACCTGCTATGAAGAAAGGATCTCTGTCCTGAGGAGGTGGAGGAGGGAGTGGTGGAGGTGGTGGGGGTGGCCCTCTCCACTGGTCCTGGATTGGCAGCCTAGGGGCTTGGGAGAAGTTGGTAGGAACTGGTCCAGGTGTATGCTGCTGGAAGTCTGGAGGGCCCTATTTAATATGGCAGAATTAAAATTAAGGTTATCATACAGAAATTTATGTATTGTCTGCTGTAACTTTTTTCTCTTAAAAATACAATTGCTGTATGAATTATCTCCTATCACCTGTACAAACTGACAGCCCTTACTGAGTCATTCCTTCACAATGGAAGGTACATTAAACCTGAATACGGTATCTTGAAATGAATTCACAATGTTTTAATAATCACTAGCACCACAGGAATGCCATTTCTTCTCAAGCTTATTGAAATCCATGCAATTATTGACCTTCTTTCCCATTAATCCAAAAAATCTGAATGTCTACTTTAGAAGACATTCCTGACATTTATCTTCTTAAACCATACTATTCTTCATCATCAATTTAGCACAATGCAAGCTACAGAAGTGAGCAGCTTTACTTAAAAAAAAAGTAGGGGGAAAGAAAATTTATGGCATCCAGAAAATTAAAGAAATTGTCTTTCTAAAAGAATTAAGAAGAGAGTAACATTTCTGTTTATTCAGTTTAGCATCTGAAGCATTGTAAGAGTACAAAATTTTCTTTCCTCCAGTAAGACATTGGATTTTTTTCTTTCTTTAATGCCTTTGCATATTGCAGGAAACAGTATATTAATACAAAAGCAGAACTCTGCAAAAGACACATTTAATTGAGTAATTCACACTATAATTTTTTTCTTTTATATCAAAAGTTGACAAAACACACTGGCAACCTCTGATACACAGAATAAGCTTTGCTTCATATAAATCATATTCTCAACCATTTCCTTATTATGTGAGTAAATCAAGTAAGTAATGAAAACAATCCGTGAACATCCATGCTTTCTTCTTCATAAGGATTCTGAAATCAGTGATGGGATCTATTCTGACCACATGTGATGCTCACCTTGAAGCTTAAAACTTGCATTGCTGAAGACAAGCTTTTCAAAACAGATTCCAGACCAAAAACTCCCTGCTAGACTGAAGTTTGGTCATCAGGAAAGGGCCAAACAACTAAGTTGCAGTAGCTTATCTTTTATCTGTTGAGCTGCCCTCACCAAGGGTATGCTCAGTCTCACTCTATCATATTTGTACTGCACGAAAACTGGAATTTTAGGACAAGAATTTCTCACACAGCAAAAATGGCCCTGGAACCTGGACTGTACTCACTATCAAAGCAGCACAAGACAGAGCTGCTTTACAGTCTTCTACCAGCACAATACAACTGGGATTGGCAAGGCCCAAATAAGCAGATGAGAGGCACCAAGGATCAGATCCATTATTAAATCTGCAGCCTTCCTGAAAACACCTGAATAGGGATATGTGAGGTACTAAGACCCCTTATTTGGAAGCAAGACTGTGACTACTTACTTTATGTCATTATACAGCCATCAACTGTAAATACATTATCATTCCTAGAGATTAAAGGATCTATATCCCCTTGCCAGTGCTTCCAGTCAGCCAGTCTCCTGTGGGTATTTCATTTAGTGAAAAGACATTATATTACACTCAAGCATGACAGTCCTCATAAAATACACACTGTTTGTAGGAGAAGCTGCTACACTTCCACAAGTGAACAGTTACAACACACAATATTCCTGCCAACTTGGAAGTGACTGCTGCCTTTGAATTTCACACACTGTCTGCAGACAACAGTTAGAGCAAGAGGGAGCTGGTTGGGATGGGAAAAGTGACATTTATTTGTTCCAAGAGAACCTTTGCAGCTTTAGCTGAACAAGGATGTCCACTGCATTGCTCTTCCCTTGTGCTGAGGACAGCGCTGGCTGCCTGCCAAAAGAGCAAATGAACAAAAGCCTTGAGGATCCTGACCCTTCACTCCCAAAACACACCTCTAGCATCACTGCACATAGGAGCTGCCAGAGGTACTTTCAAACTAAGGTGAAATGCATTCCCTCATCTCGGAAGCCTTGGTGATAAAAGGCTATTTCTCAAAGTACTGCTCTTAGAGCAATCCCAGGGAATACACAGCCCTTCCACATGCTGCACATCCTTGAGGGAAGCACCCAGCAAACCAACTCATTTTTAGCTAGTTAGTTATTAGTTTATCACTGGATAATGCATAAGGTCATTGCAACAGGAGCATGGGAGAAGCCAGTTCAACAGGGCAGTTGAAGACAAGATGGTTTTAATCTTGCACCTGATTTACAGCACGTAGTCACGTGAGCATCCTGCATCTTGGGACGGAACGTGGTCTCGACAGGCAACCTTTTTTCCCCATTTTCAGAGAGCTTGACTTGGAAGCTCTCAAATTCCTCCTATTTTTCCCTAGACAAATGCCTACACATATCTTAGTCATTTGTAAAATAGCCAGACAGAAAAAAAATTATGTGGAAATTTACTGAAACCTGGGCTAATAAATCTCAAGTGTCACATATCTGCCACCCGAGCTGAAGAACTGGCAGCAGCAATGATCTGCCTGGGCTTGGTTCCAAGCAGCAAATGGCACTGCAGCGATCACAGTCTCCTCTACCTGCTTTTTCCAAACTCCATGTATTCTGTGCTGGTTGAGGTAACAGATCCTAATCAGTCTCTCCCCTCACTCCCAAACTTCAGTTTTAGTGCTAGGCTGAAAGGCAACAGGCTTAAGCTACAAAATAAGCAGCCATCTCTGCTTCTACAACCACATTTGTAACCTGCTCTCAAGCATCTTCCTCAATATTAATTCCTTGCCCAATTTACCTTACAGTTCTTCTGGTCCTGCTCACTCTTCAGATACATTCTCTCACCCCCATCATGTCTTTCAGTCCGCCCACTGGTTCCTAACCCCAGCACAGTTCCAGCTTCCCAGCTTCCACACCGTAAGCTGGTGAGCTTGTGTTGTGGCAGCTGGTCAAGAGTTCCTACCTGCCCCACTCAGCCCCTGATTCCTTTCCTGTACACTTACACCAGGCCATTTCCCCTCTTTTTCCTGCCAGGGAAGCGGCAGGCACAGGTTGAAAAAAATCTGGTATTTGTATTTTAAATAAACAATTCTTTGTACTGGCCTTCCCTCTCCTGCCAACCTGTACCCTCATTATTATGCCCAGATTTATCTCCTGCTAAGGCAGCCCTGAATTGCAAATGCATGGAAAGTCCTGTTGAATTTCACACAGCTCTTGTGTACTGAAACATCCTCAGTGCAGCCAAACTCAATTCTCTTCTGTGGAAACTGAGCAATAATAAAACACTTCTAAATAACTCACTTGGGCGCAACAGTATTTTTCCACTGTTTCAGTCTTGGAATGAAAGGATTTGGAAAATTTCAACCAAAAGGATTCAAAATGAGGCCAGCAACCAGCACAACATCTTGGTTTAGGCTGCCGAAGTCTGTAAGTATTACACACATTGAGAGGAGCTTTGTGTTTCCCATCATAAGGAAACAAACCTTCCTGAAATACACGTTAGGTAAGTTTTAGAACTGAGCAATACAAGGTCATTTTAGGTCTAAGAAAGGTCACACTTTTTAAAAACTGATATTACAGTTTATTTACAAAAAAATGACACAAATCAATAACCAGCAAGACATTTTACTGTTAAAAATAGTAGCAATGCTGATTTCAAGCTCCCTGTGATCTTCAGTACCAAAGATGTCCATCCATCTTAAGAAGCAAAACATTTACTGCCCTTTAAATACCTGCACTGATCTAATACAAAGTAACAGGTATCCAACTGCTATCCAAAAGCTGGTGTCAAAAAAGCCCAACAAATGCTCACTAAGATACATTAAGAATTTTTTTCTCTAGTTTTATTAGCAGTATATTTCATATAAGTACATGCCACAACACAAGTTTGGGTCAAAATAACTCTTAGAACAGTCCAAAAAAGAGCAAGAAGGAAATACCTGAAGTTTGGAACTCTTCATATTGGCTTCTCTTTTTTCCATCCCTAGCAGTTAAGAATTCTGGGGCTTTTTTCAATTTTTTAAGTAAGATTCCAGATTTGCTAACAAATACCTACTTATTTGATTGCCGAGCAGATTTTAACTTTATGTACATGACATTTTGAAAAACTACTAAATTATGACTGATCACATTTCTTGGCTGATAACCAAAGGCCAATCACACAAAATTAATTGCAAAGACATTTGTTATTTGCTGAGAAACGAATTACCAATGTTTGCTTCTAAAAAAAAAAAAAAATTAGTTTGATTCCTTTCCTTCTTACAGTCGTGATAGACTGACCTCCACTTCTTTTCTAAACCAGCTTTGCTCCTATATCCCTACAGAAAAAAAATTCTGCCCTAAATAACAGTAAAACAGGGAGGGGGAAGCTTGTATTTTCATATCTTACATTGCTGAGATTTTTCTTCTGAAAAAGCTTCCAGGCTAATTCCAATAGGAATTCGATTGCGTGATTGGTTCATGTCACACACTACATGTGAAACTAAAACTCTCATGTTCAACTAGAGCTACTACTTCCAGACACACATGAACTTTTTTAAAAAAGGAAAATATGTAAACTGTGGGTATTTTTCTAAGTTATGAGGTGTTAGTCTATTATTCTCAAATGACATTACTTTTTTTCCAATTCAATAAAAATACAATACTACCACTTCAACTTTTACTTATGCCAAATTCTCATTGTCTTAAAACCAGTACAAAGTAATATAACAGTTCTCCATTGCTTAAAGCTTTTGAGGGTGGGCTTCGTTTTTTGGTGGTTTTTTTTTTTTTGTGCTTAACAGTAGTTAAACTATAATTTTAGAAGTGGATTATTTTACCATTAATGTTAAATTCTACATTCAGCAAGTATTTGTTACTAATAACCCCCAAGTACCCTCTGGTATTTGGTACAAAAGACCACTCAGAGCTATTTAACTTCAAAAATTAATGAAGAGCAGGTGCAAAAGCCAAGTTTCATAATGGTCTATTTTTGATAAAATAAGCATACTGTAACATAGATGCATAATAAATCTTTATATGCACAGTAGTTACTCCCATTTTTCATGGT
>WEIT01009332.1:100716-112612 GCA_013389985.1 Dryoscopus gambensis
GGACAGTTTCAAATTACACCCAACTATTCAGTACACACATCAGCTAAGACTCCCTCCAAAAAACATTTTAACTATTACTTCACCATTATTAAATCTTTCAGGAAATCTCCCTACTCAGTGTTCAAAACACCTATTTTCAAGCTAACAGGTTTCAACCCAAGAGAAGAAGATTGCCAACTTCATGTGATCAGCCACCTCAGTCCAACGCTGGGGCCAACTCAGACACTGGGGGAAAGGACAAAATATTTATGTGCTTTCCCAGTGCGATCCCACAAGGCTGGTTCACATTCATACAGAAACGGTTACCATGACAGCTACCAAATGTCCATAAGAATGACCCAGCAGAGGTCTGTACTTTTTCCTGTCTAAAGGAATGCCCTGGACTCCATAATTTAATTTAACCTCATGCAATTTTATTTTGAAATTTCAAAAAGAAAAAAAAAGGTGGTGCGTAAGAATACAAGAACTGAGGTCTAGAAGGAAATTACACTGGAAACAGGATTCTGTGTAGATTTCTGAAGGGAACACAATCACAGATTTTAGAAATACTTCAAAGGAGATGATGACAGCACAACGAAGTGCTACTGACAGGTATTTTGTCTTAAATCTTTAATTTTGTGAAGTTTACTCTTACCAAAAATATGTACCCACCCTTCCTCCCACGCACACCGTAATTTACTGCAGTTCAGACTGACATTTTTATACAGCTCTGAATAACTGCAGGTTGTACAATTTCCCCTCTTACTAATTTCAATTATTCAATATAGCTAAGGCATAACTTACACCGTATCAATCACTTTTGGAAAAAAAAAAGGCAATGCAAACTTGTGTCTACAATTCATTAGAGTTGTGAATAGCTCATTGAACATGACTTTCACACACTCGGGCAATCCCACCTTCTGAAAGAACACGAGATAAGGTTACTTTAATCCTTTCAAAGACCTGCACTATTTTGCCTTCCTTTTATCCCTTTAAATATCCTTCCTAGTTAAGAAATTAACATTTTCTCTCATACAATTCTTACACAAATTGTACTTTTACTTTTCTGCATCTCTTGTTAATTACATGATGTTATCTCCAATAATCTATTCATGAAGCACAGATAACTTTGGTTACCAATAAAAGGGAAAACTTAGCATAAATTGCTTAGCACAAAGTTAATCTTATAAAGCAAGGAATAAAGAGGATCTAACAGCCATTATATGATTTATCAGCTTCTCTAAAAGGGTCACTCCACTTTTTTTCATGAGACTAATTAAATACCTTAACAATGTCATTGAAACTTCATGAATCTTTCAATAAAATACACCCTGCCTGTACAACATGTTTTCATTTATTAATCTCACTTAAAATGCAAAGAGCTAGGAGAACCCCATTGACAGTTAAGCAGGTCCACTCAGTTAATTCTTCTTATATGGTTTAAACGCAGACAATAATGACCACTATAACCTATGACAATTAAAACTATAGCCATCTGTCACAAGATGTTAATCCTCTTATTTCAGCAGCCCCCAGACTTTTCGAAAAGCTCTCCTAAACTGCCTACCTCCTGTGCAAGGAACGGACTTTTCATTCTCTTGTATAGGAAATCCTGCTCACATATCTTGGATACAGGTCAAAAATTTTCAAGTAGAAATATACCTATATATTCCACAAAACATGGGTCTTCAAGTTTCACAGTATTTCCTTTAGCGTGCACAGCATACAGAAAGGAATGACTCACGGAGATTTTTTTATTATAAAATAATTTTGATATTTTTTAAATACAGTTTCAATGATTCAGTATTGTTCCTCTGATGTCTATCACGTAAGTCCATCAAGGTGAACTACAATCTAGCAAGCACCAAGGTTTTTCCAAACGATTTAGGGTAAGATCACCTAATATAAAAGACACACCTTGAATTCATGCCAATTGTAGCCAAAAAAGTTCCGAGTGCCCATAAAAGTCCAGCCAGCAGTTTTATGTTACCCATACGTGAGTCTTTTCAAAGTTTCCGGAATATATTTTCTGAAGGGAAAACGTATAGAGATAGCCAAGCACTGGTTCAAGTACGTGGACTGCAGAGATCCTGGCACTACAGGCAGACTGAGACAGAGAGAATGGGTTGGTATTTTCAACTGAGCTGGAAGTAATTTTTAATATTATAAGGTACCACACAACTTGGACAAGCTCGTCTTTGACACTACACAACTCCAAGAGATAAGGAAGAGTGTTGAGAGGCTTAGGCAGAAGTCCAAGTCATCTGTAAGAGAAACCACCAATGCCCTATTTCACTGTTTAGGGTCTCAAAATAGAATTCAGCCAACATGTAAAACCACTAAAGCAGGAGAGAAAAGCATGGAATCCCCTGTTATTTAAGCCAACTTACGATCAAATAGCTAAAATAAATAACACAGGCGATACAGACAGAGATGGGTATTCCCAGCACACTGACAATCCCTAATGGTTCAGGAGACTACGGCTAAAAATTAGAACTATTGTATACTGAAAGGTTTCATCAAGTTTCATCCAGTTTCAGGGCATCCCCACAATACATCCAGCAGGAATAGATTCATGTTGCAAATGGAGACAAAAATACTCTCAACTTCAGTGTGTTTCTATGAGAAGCAACAAAACAAAAGGGCCCACAAGCAACCACTTCTCCACAGGAGAACTTCTGCTTCAGAGAGTCCTTAATGAAATACAGACATAGAAAATATATTGGTAACTAAATCCCAACTCTAGATTTAAATTCCTAATTTAAAGCGCTGATGTGAAAAACAACCACACTCCCATCCATCTATTTCGTATGGATGAAGGAAGATGTTTCCAGCAGAGACAGACCACAATGAGAAATGGTGTGACAGACAAGTTGTTGCAGCCTGCACGGACTGAAGGAAGAGTAAATCCAAACCTCTCAAACCACAAACCTAAGGAATTTGTAAAACACTAAATTCTTAAACTTATTCATGTGGAAGATCCAGTTTCACTTAAGTTTGCAATCCTCTGCAGGAGAGGGGTGTAGAAGAGTGCATGATAATTTTTGTTTGGTGTCCTCTAATTTTTTAAGATTAAGTACAATACAAACAGAAACTGGAGGAAGAGTGTAAGGGACATAAGTGTCATTTAAAACAATGAACTCTCCCTTAAGAGATCAGGATTTGATCATCATTTATTAAAAGACAGTAAAATCCTTCTACATATTTTTTGTGCTGAAAGCCAACAGTTTTATGGATGTGTAAAAAATTAGGAACCCAAAAACACTGGACCCCTCCTGTTCTCAGAACAAATAGGATAAGATCTAACAAAATTTATACCTTTCCCTCGGCCTTCCCAGAGCCTACTCCATGGAAATATTATCACAGTGTTTATGTGTATCTTGGTGGCCTGCAAGTCAGAGAACTTGACTGCAACCTGAGGATGATGCTCCTCCGTTTAACAAAAAATGCTCAGGTTGCTACAAAAAAAGCCAAGAAGTAGCCAGATTTATAGAAGACAAAAATCAGAATTGCTGCTAACCTGGACTTAGAAAATTACCTGATTATTTAGTAATCAATTAACCCGATTCACAACTTTTAATTCGGTAAGGAAATCTCATTTTTGAGGTGTTCTGCACATCTCTGACCTTACAAACACATTGATGTGAGAACTTTACATACTCAAGAGTTCCCAATATGCCCGCAGGTACTATGCATGTGTTGGGTAAGAAGGCCTGAACACTTTTTAGTCATTTTTGGCTATCCTACAGTCAACCCATAATCTCTCTCTGAATTGCCTCATGTTATTGTAAACAGTGGTGACTTACTGTCTTAAAATAAAGTGCAGCTTTTTCCCTTCCACATTCTAAAGAATTAGCAAGAACTGAAGGTACAGAAGGTGAACAAATACCAGTTTATAGATTTTCTTTTTTTTTTTGTATGGTGATGACACAAATGCACTGAGCTATCTTTTAAAAGGACATTTTTTCATCTCAGTGAAATAGTTTAAGATAACTATACTATCATCTGATACTCTCTAGTATTATAATAGATACATTTTAGTTCTCTATTCAATGTTTAAGGTCTAGATTAGTCTTATTGCATTGTACTCAGCAGACTGTATATTTTAATTGGATTTCTTTACAAGTCTTAATTTCTGCCAAGTATCTCTAACAGTGCTTAATTAATGGCAAAATAGCATATGCATAATACTTTTACCTCTTTGCCTTGATAAAAATTTGTGCTTTGCTTAAAATGCTTTAAAAGCTTCACATTTCATTCATACAAATATACAAAAAACAAAGTGCAACCTATATATCTAGACAAACAAAAACTTTTTTACTCTGAGGATGCCTGGATGAGCGCTTCCATCATCTTTGGAGATATTAAAAAGCCATCCACATGTGTTCCTGGGCAACTGGCTTCAGGTGGCCCTCCTTCAGCAGAGGGATGGACCAGGTGACCTCCAGAGGTCCCTGTAAACCTCAGCCATTCTGTGATTCTGTGTTTAGCAGGGACTAAAGCTGAGATTGAAGAAAATCTAGCATTATTAACACAGGAAAAAAAACCCTGTAACTCTGTTTTCCCTTGTCTGTGCTAAATAGTAATCACCTAACAGAAAGATAAATGATAGTAACTATAAAATACAAATGCACAAGTTTTCTGCTCCATTTTACTGTCTACAGAGCACGTGCACACTGGAGCCAGCATGACAAGTTAAAGGGCTACTACATTTAGAAACCAGCTATTTCTCTCTTATTTAATAGCTGTTACCATCATGTTTAGCTGCTGCTGCTCCTCCTGCAGATGGGAATTCACTGATATGATTAAATTTGATGGTATGATAATGTATGGTAATCGTGATTAATCAGAAGCCCACTAGCAAATGGAGGATGTTGGGTATTATGTCACCTGCATTTTAAACTGCATTCCCTCTATGGCAGCCTGACAATACCTGACAGCTGGAGGGATCTCATGCCGCTTCCTACTTATAGATCTGGTAAGAGAAAGTGCCCATCATTCCTTCACTATCTTAAGTGCTGTAATTACAGAGCTTTGCAGTCAAGTTGTGAAAACAGTACCTGTTAAAAACCAAAGCCTTTTGCTAGCTGCTGAACAAGCTCTGTCTCACATCTGCAAGGGCTATAATCGGAAAGAAATGTAATTTGATGCAGCAGTCTCATTCAAACATGATTTGCATGAAATGCTGTGTAAAGCAGTATCCAAGAAATGTCAATCAACACCACCTGATACCATGTACCCTGTTAAATGAAAACAAAATGCTTTCTACACTACCTGTGATCTGCCACTACTACACAGCGACACAGTGAAAATTTCATTTACAGTTACTCATTATAGTGAAGCCATAGCTAAAGCAGAATAATCGTGAGGAAGTAGGAGAATCATTTTCACAAGTGGCTTTTTATTTCCATTAACAGTTTGTCTCCTACATATGTACTACTGCAAACACGTATGAGTTACTAAACATCAGTTTAAAGTGACTGACCATGGTCAGATGCAGGGCTGTTTATGTAACTAGTCCATACTGTGAGCACTGCAGAACATGAGACCACATTAATAACAACTGCTAAAAAGACCTTACTCAGATGTAACAACTCAAGATCGAATTTGAAACAATGGGGAAAAAAAATTTACTCCCTATTTGTATTTCCCACAACACACAGCAAACGCTATTGCAAGGAGTTTTGTTTTCAAAGCAGTGCAAATTTCTGCCTCTACATCCTGTAAGAGGTTGTGCAGCCACAGACCCAAGCTCACTGTAATACCATAAAGCCAATCAGTGCTTGGTAAAATGATGGTGGGGTGACCCACGTCAGTCCCAGGACCATCCAGGAAAAAGTAAGTAAGCTGTACTCTAATGTACCTTTTATAATTAATTTGTATAGCACTAATATACTGCTTTCTTAAAAGAAATGTTTCAAGTAAGTGACCACAAAGGACAGCGACTTCTGTTTTGAGCAATGACTGGTCACTTGTTTAAAAACCTCTCAGAGATTAAATCATAAAGAAGTGTTTAAAAACAGTGTCTGAATGATAATTAAAGTTTACTAAGGTTTTTGGGGTTTAAGGGGAAAAAAATGTATGCTCTGAGATGAAGATTATTCTAAAAAGAAGTTCTAAGTTCCAAAAACAAATCAAAAAGACATACAACATATGCTATTCAGAAGGGCCTGAGGACAAGTCACCCCAATAAAGTCTTAAAAATACTGAATAAAACATAATTTATGCTTTACAATTCAACTTCTTCAGACATGAATCCAACAGTTATCTGAAAGACTCCCACCCAGGGCACAAAGGTGTCCTATCAAAAGAGAAAAGCTTGGTGCATTAAAAAATAGCAAAGCCTTCCTGGCACAAATTAGTCAGGTAGACACTGGTGCCCCTTTATCTTGTGCTTGGTGCCACTTCAGACCATTCCCTCTGCTCTGAAACTCAAGTTGCCCAAACATGTCTGTGGGCTGGACACCCGCCCAGCTCATACCACACCCAGGGTAACAGGTAAAGGAGAACAGCTAAATGAGAATTTATCCCAGCTTCCTGAAAGTTTTCCTGGCAAAAGGCATACAGCTCCGTTAACAGGCTCGGCTCTCTCTGCAGCAGCTTCAGAGGAGGATCCAGGTCACAGGCGCAGGGCAAATGGCCTCAGACCTGAGGAATCCCCCTCTGCCTTCAGCAGTGTGAGGCAGGTTCTACCCAGATTCCTTTTCTCCCCAAACCTGGATGCTCGGGATACCTCACAGCTTCTGGCTGAAGAACGCTGACACCTTCCCTCTGCCACGTTCCATCCCAAAGCAGGCATGACAACACTACTTTCACTTTTCTATGTCCATAAAATACTGCGCACGTATGTCACATAGTATTATTGCTTCAGTGTTCTTCAAGTTAAATAAATGATGTTTGAAGCCAAAAGCCTCTATACATTTTTCTTCAGGCAAACACTGAAGTATTTCAGACATGGAATGTACTGGTGGACTCACATAAGCTGATGGTTCAGATTTTTTCATCCCTTAACTCCCCAGCTTCACACTAATGGCCTGGCCTCTCTAACAGTCGGTTAGCAGTAGCCTTCATATAAAGCATTTAGAAATACCTCTTCCATTTAATCTCTTCTTCCCTTGTTTTACCCCATCTTCCTCCACAGAACACAGGAATTGAAAGAGAAATTAGCCCAGATAATAAACACTGGATGAAGGACAGGAATCACAGTGGTCCCTCCTGCATAACATAAAACCCTCTAGCTCTGTCCCTGCACTGGGGCATCCACAAGGATTAGTAAATTGGTCAGAAAACACATGAAAAGTTCAGAAGACTCATATGACCAGTCCTGTGAATAAAGTCTTCTGTGACTTTCCTTTCAATGGATCAGTCCCCACGGTAGAATGTGAACTATCAACTGTGACACTGGCACAGGAGCTCGGGAAAAGGCCTCTTAACCACTTTAAAGCAAAGGCCAATGATAAAGCCAGACCTTCAGAAGGGACTCTGCCAAAGTGGTTATTTAATCTATTCTTTAAACTGTTTAAAGAAAACATGCACTTTGCACTTGCACAGTTCCAGGTTAATTCAAACCATGCTTGAAGATGGATTACTATGAACTACAGCCAGGAGTACTGTGCAATTCAGACAAGCAGAATTCACATCCTTAACTCCCAGATCCCACTTCAACATGTTTATCAGCTGTGACACACCTCAGATTTATTCAGTCCTTATCAGCCGCATATAGCTCTCAAATATGATTCACACCAAGTCACCTCAAATGCTTACAGAGTAAAGAGATAAAACACTTGATTGCTCGATTCAAGATCACTTTAAGTGTTAAAATAACTCTACGTAGGCAACACAGATTCATTCCCTTGCATCTTTGCCAGTACTCCCTCTCTAAGCATTCCAGGAGTTGTTTTAAGAAAGAAATAATTGAACAATGAGCTCTACCCTGAAATACTAAAACTGAGATTCAAGGTTAAGGGAATTTAATCAGTCCCCACTCTAAGCAGGTTCAGTCCTGATCAACACAAACCTAACACAGCCCTACATTATTTTCTATAATTTAAGTCTCACATCGTATGTTAGCATGCTCATCACAACTTTGTTCAACCCTTCAATTACACCCTTCTGCAGAAGGCTGTAAGAATTAACCATTACATGGTTACAAGTCATTTCATCAGCCCTAAATTAGCAACACCTGGTTTCCAATAGATTTATGACTGGCAATTGATTAGCTCTGATTGAAGTTCTTCCCATATTTGGAGCACACAGGCTCTCTGCACTGAGAGGTTTCTCTCCTAGATAAGATAGGAACTCAGAGACAAATTTTTCTTTCAGTTATGGTATTGCCCACTTCTGGTCTCTTCTTGCAAGAATTTCATTACTTTTCATGTTTCCACCTCTGCCACATTCAATCAAAAGAAACCACCCAGTTCAAAGTTCAAGGGGGAAACAGACTGCAAATATTTAATTCTAACCCCACCATCTTTTCGAAGCAAAGCAATCAGAAAAATCAGTTAACTATTATCCTTTGATTATACAATCCTAAAAACAAGAGCAAATCCAAGTTATTACATATCCAGAGATTCTTTATACAATGAAGAAAAGGCTGAATGAACTGTAGTCTGGAATAAGTCTTTGATCTTTTTCACATGGCTTGTCAAAATTGTCTAACCACTGCTGCATTGCTTTAAGTCAACATTTATACATAAACAAGTGAATTATAATGGCACAAAAGCATCTGACATGTAACAGCAAAAAAGGTAGTTCTGCAAGATAAAACGTTAGTCAGAAAGTAAATTTGTCTTCAGCTCAAGAGCTAACATACTACATTTAATAAAACAAACATGAGATATGTACACAGTGACACTTAATTCCTAATCCTAATATGACTGATAACCTATGCAAAATTTATAAAGTACTTTGTAAGGGAAGTCCACTTCATAACTCAGTGAGCCATGGAAAGATGAAACAACTTTCTCAGTGTCACGCAGCATGTTAGCGCAGGGCAACCAAATGACAGTGCCAGATCATCTTGGTTAAGTCAGCCCCCACCTCCTCCTGACGAAAATTTAATTACACTGACTCTTTTCTGGTGCACTGCTTATATAAATAAAAAGGCACCAAGCACTCAAGTTTTTCCTGCAGGCTAAAGGAGCAAGAGTCCTACCAAAAAACGCTCTATTTACTTTATTCCCTTTTAAAAATTGTTGCATATAGATTAGTTAGGTTTGCAGTACTTCTCAACTTGCGACCCCAAAAGTGAACAGAATTAAAAATCTAATTTCACAGTCAATTTTGAAAAAAAATTAATTTCCAATTTTTCTACACTGATGTAAACACACTTCAAAGATGCCAATTACAATCCCTTTACAGATATTCCATATCCTCCAATTTCTTTTCAATCCCAAATTGTGTTTACTGGCAAATCAACTTAGTGTCAAAGAATAACAAATGCAAGACCCTTGTTTTCATAAAAAGTAACAATTAAAATTACTTTCAAAATGTAAATAAGGTCTTCCCATAATACTAAAGGCTATTGAAGAAAACTATTTCCTCTGAAAACCACAAAACTTTTAATAAAAAATAGCTCAAAAATATTTTATTTAAGATGAAATAGAACATGAATTTACTTAATGAAACTTTGGGTTTACTGCTTAACCTTTAAAGACTTCTCAGAAGAAACACAGCAATGTAAAGACTGTTTCTCTGCAAAACACAGACATCACAATTCCTAAGGTACATGTCCTGTATGAAAAATATTCTGCATTAAAACCAACCAGGTCTGCACTGGGCAATCAAAAGTCACAGCAGGTTTCTGAAATCTGCTTCTTTCCAACACATCTGATCTCTATGCCAGTAATTTACTGTGTGATACTACACAGATGTTCAGACATCTATTTTCTTCCTTCAACCCAACACACATCAATAGAGGATATTTTTTGTGTGTTTTATATATTTGGAAAGCCTAATATACAGGTTTTTACTTGAAAATAAGTTCAGGCAATATTACAACCAAGGTTTTCTTTTGCTCATTTTGATAGTCTGCAAAGCATTTCAACTAGAAATTTAGGATAACCAAAATGTGAAATAATGAGCAAAGTTCTAGAAGCATGCACTCTTTCCATTCACAGAATTTAAAAAAATTATGAAGTGAAATTAGCCTAGTGAAGCAGCTAAGTGTCTTGTTTGTTTTCAAAGTTAGAAACATAAAAGAAAGCAAGGTCATGCAATGCCAGTTCCATTTTTCATATAAAAAATAGGAGGGCATTGAAATACCTTTAGTAATGATGAAAATGATTGCTGCATTTTACAATAAATATACCTTACTGCTTTTTAAGCTTAGGGATTATTTCAAATAGCCTTTTATTATATCAAATAAAATAAGGATTCTATTTATACAGAAAGAGTCAAGTAATAAAATGAAGCCCATATTCCTTAAGACAAGATGCATTCATGCCTTTCCCACTGGAGAGACTGGTTCAACAATTTTACAGTTAAACAGAATTAATTCTACTCTCAAAAATCCATTGACCTTAAGCTTTTAACAAACATTTTCAACTGCAGAGTGTATTGTCAATATTTACAAATCTTTAAAATTATATTTCACTAGAACAGCTTTTATTTGCTGTATTAATATTTCCTTGCAAATGTATGCTTATCCATATCAGAGAAGAAGAAACAGCTGCTACTCACAGGAAATCTCTGGGGTCCCACAGCAGGTCTTGGCTGGGCGGGAACTGGCAGCAAGGGCACTGAAACAAGAAGCACCTTTTAACACCATTTGTTTTACCTAACAGTTGTTGTAGTTATTTCCAAAAGCAGTTGCAATAAAGAGCCACGACTAAAATATGCTACTTTTACCCTCACATGTCACAGTTCCTACAATTAACTTTGAGCAACCGTTCCCTCCCCTGCAACATGCAACAGAGCAATTAGGATTCTCCTAGTTAATTTACATAATTTAGTTCTGCATTTTCCAGAATTAAATTGCTCCTTGTTGCAGGAAGGCAAACTAGAACAGTTATTCAGCCAAAGACATCTCTTAGACAAAGCTGACAGAGACATTAACAATAATTTCATGTTTCAAATAGAAGGATACATGATTAATCTGCCGTCTCAACTTCACGCCACTCAATATTTCCTAGGCACCTCCCAGTCTCACCACCAGGCTACCACAAGAAGCATGGACATGAGAGACACTAACTGGTAAAAATCACTGCTCAGGAGGGTAAAATGAGGCAGCTGCAATTAACAACATACAAAAACTACTTAGTCTGGCCTTGCCACCACCGTGGTGTGTGCAACTGTGATCACAGAATGCTGATCCCAAATGAAAGACTGGGATTGCATAGAAACACCAACAAGAATTAGGAGACCTTTTTCTGAAAAAACAACCTCGAAAACTAGTATTTCAGGGGGATTACCACGGATGATTTGTCCTTACAACTGTACTTTGAAACGCTAGTCACAAAAAGCTCTTTCCCAAAACATTCACTGAATGTTATGGCAAAATGCACTAAGTGCTACAGCTGGATCACCTTGGGAACTGAACCTACATTCGAATCTCGAACGCAAAGTGTAATGACAGCTTTCCCATTTTCCAGTGCACTTGTTATTTCCTCTCAGAATTGTCCAAGTGGTTAAAAATACAAACATTTCCATGTTAAACAAAAGGCCTAGAGAAATTAAATAAAGCATTCTAAACCACAGAGAATGTGTTTGCTCATTTACTAAAAGCTTTTTAGTAAGGTTCTTCTATCATTTGTTTTTAGCACTTCAGAAAGCAACAGGAAAACATTTTCCAGGCAGGGTTAAACACTGACTTTGCAGACAGCTACAGTGTCACACTTCAGAGCAGGAAAGATGTTAAGAAATGCTGCTAGTTTGAGAGAGAAGTTGAGTGCATTTCCCAACACAGAAGTTTGCTAAG
>WEIT01009334.1:0-11290 GCA_013389985.1 Dryoscopus gambensis
AAAAATTATTATGGCATCAGTGTGAACAAACCCATCCTTCCACCAAGCAGCAGCACAAGGACTGAGCCACCTGGTTGGTAAGAATTTCAGTTTCTGACCAAGGCTTTAAATGCTGTACGAGGCAGCCCAATTAAAATCACATTACAAGTGATGCTGCACCAATGTTTTCTGTGGATATGCTGGAAATTCCCTCTATTTTGGCTGTGATACTTTAGCTGCTCAGTAAAACAGAGCTGCAGCCTCGAGGTTTACACAAAACAGATGCCTGAAAATCCAGGCATTGATGCTGTTACATTGAAGGCAGCATTTAACAGCTGTGGAAAGCTCAGCCCTGTTAACTGCATTAACCTGGAGAAGCCGTGTCCAATATATATCTTACCCTCACTCATGGTATGGATCCTATCCTCAGGATCCAAAAATCCATTAGTAGGGAATGTATCACGGCAATGTCTACTGAAATGAGGGAATATAATTATAATAATATCTTAATTATTCTCTTATTAATTTGTAATTATTATAACATCTTATATTAATATATAATTAACATAGCATATAATATATATAATAATATAATTATTATAATATCTTTATAATCAGTTGATTTGGATTTTCTGAAAACTCCAGCACAGTTATTGGCAGGTTTTGGTTATGCCCCTCTCTTGCAGGGCTGCGGGGTCTCCCTGGCCTTCCCACCTGGCAGGAATTCCCTGGAACAAAGCAGAGCCCGGGTCCTGGAATGCAGGGAGGGTGCACCTGTGCTCTGCCTCCCAGAGCACCCCTGCCTCAGAACACCACCGAGCTGTCCAGGCTGTGCTCAGCAGCTTCATGGCAGAAAACGGGTGCCCTCCGACCCTGTCCCAAACCTGAAAATCACTTATCTGACATAAAAAATCGTGCTCGCCTCTGGAGTGTTTTAGGAAAAGTTTTAGTAGTTTATGTGGTAATTACTGATAAAAATTTGTTATTTGGCTTCATAAGGATTTAGTCAAGCGACAAAACATGACTTTACACAGCAAGGTAACGATATTTTTTAAGTCTTTACTTGCTTTTTTCCCCCCAAGGGTGCTGGGTTGTGCTGCAAGAAATAGTTAGCAGTAATACCCACAGTTTAAGTGGGTGGATACAAACTCAGCTGGTCCACAGGGGAGCAGTGACAGAGGGCAATGGAACCAAGCCCCTCTCTGCTCACTCTGCTCCACTGCATTTCCTCTGCAAGTAACATTAATATTGATATTGCTTTTCCGTCAGATTGTCGTTCCCTCCCTCCCACCTAAAAAAAAACCCAAAAAAACCAAACCAAACCAAACCAAACCAAACCAAACCAAACCAAACCAAACAAACAAACAAACACACACAAAAAACCCAACAACAACAACAACAACAAGAAGAAAATCTTTACAAAGCTGTGATTTAAGTTAGAGGCTGCAGGTGAGCAGCAGCCAGGGCAGTGCTGCCCCAGCCTGGTGCTGCACTTTGTGTCTGTCTGTCTGTCTGTCTGTCAGCAGAGCACACAGCAATTAAAAGAACAGAACCAGAGGGACTTTATGCACACATCCGTGCCGGCAGCTTTCTTCCCAAAGGCCCTACACAGCTTAATCCTCTTCACCCTGAGAGGCGGCTTCAGATTTGCATTGTTTTCATCAGAGTTTGCTGTGTAGCCCTGGGAATGATCGGGGAACTCAGCGAAATGCAGCTTCTGGTGGCCTCGGAGAGCAAAGCAGAAACATTTCCCTGTGCTGAGAGCCAGGACACAAAGATCTGCTCCTCCCAGCTATTTGCTTTGAGCAGGGCTGAATTGTTTCACACCGCAGAACTCTGAGCACCGCTCGTGAGCCCCCCGGGTGAATTTGGCATCCCTCTGATGTGAGAGAGCTCCGTGGCTGGGAGACGTTGCAGGTTTTGTGTGTTTAATTCAAAGTGCTCCAGATGTGTTACAGCTGCCACAGGAGCTCACGTCAGTGCTCAGAATGATGCAGAACTACAGTGATGCAACCACCCAAAAAATGCAAGTGAAATAACAATCCGTTATCAGAGGTCCAGAGCTCTCACAAAATATAAAGGAACCATGTGAAGGAGCTGTTAAAAACAGAGATATTGGTTACTACTCCTAGTGAATGACTACTCCACACTGCAATACTCCAGTGATAATAATCTCCCAAAGCTGGGAAGGTTGCTGTGTGCTGCAGGCTGCTGCCGCTCAGGCCGGGTGACTCAGATGACCAAATTCATCATCTTATTTTCTCCTTTTTTTTTTTCTTTTCTCCCCAAGGGCTATAATCAGAGCTATTTGTGAGCCTTCAGCCTCATTACTGGAGAAAACACAAGGCTCTGCTACCTCATTAACGAGCCGAGGGCTGAGAGAACACCCAGTGAAGGATTCCTGGAGACAGAGACCTTGGATTCAAGGGTTCATTTACTGCACAAACCCAGCACTGACTGAACTCTGACAGCGTGCAGCAAACCCCTCTATTTTTATTTGATTTTACTTAACCTTTCCTGCTCTGCATCTGTTCATCAGCTCTATTTTATGCACATGCTATTTATGTTTATGAAGATAATGCTTATAAAGATACTGATGAATGACCTTGGCACTCACAATGCAAGATTTTTGGGTGCTGTTTTTGGTCCTATTCCTTGATGGTGCCACCCTCACCTCCTGGATGGGGCTCACTGATCTCTCTGCTTCCTGCTGAGAGGGGACTGTTGCTCCAACAGGGTGACTCAGCTAAGCTGAATTATTGACTCTTCTGCCTGGATCTGAATATTTTCCCTGTACAGGGAACTAAAACACAGGTTATTCTGTAAAAATACACAGGCTCACAAGGAAATCCGTATTCATGACACTTAAAGTTAGCTAATTGCTTTTAGGCACTTGGCCAAATCCTGTGATAAATCAAGATTTCTTGCCAGGTGTAAGCCCCTGACCTTTCCTGTCAATCTCATTGCCTTATATTTATTTATTTTATATTTATATTTATAAATATAAATATAAAATAAATAAATATAAGGCAATGAGATTGAGAGGACTATCCGTAACTTTATCCATTATATCCATAACTTATCCATTATTATCCATAACTATCCATGGATTTGGGCATGTGAAGAAGCATCTTATGGAAAGCACCCTGGACCCCTGACAGAAAGCTAAAATTGCTTTGCTTATAGGACAAATAGTACAAATAATTCTAGAAATAAAAATGTAGGCATTGAAATAAAACCTCTCCCTCGAAGCTTTCCTAGTTGGCGGAAGCGATGCTCCCTCACAGCTAATCATCATTCAGGATTCCTGCTGTGGAGGAACCCCCCGTGTGTGCACACCCAGGCCCTGCTGGCTGCAGAGGCAGCAGCTGCTTCTGGAGGAGACGCTTCTCTTACCCCAGAGTTCTCCTGGAAGAGCTCCTGCCAGCTGTCAACATTATTGATTTACTTGTGTACTGGGGCAGGGAAATGAGCACAACTCGGGCATCTCTCCTGGTCCCAGCAGATGGCAGAGAGAGAGGCTCACCTTTGGAGTGATGCCTGTGCTTCTAGAACAGAAAAAACACCGGTGAAATAAAATAAATGCATTTTGCATGAGTACCAAAACCTTGTTTTAAGGGTTCTCAGCTCTAATTTCCCATCCCATGACTATTCCCGTGTTTTTTCCATGCTCTGGTTTGACTTTCACTCACAAGCTGTAACTCTTACTCTGTGAAGGGGCAGGAAAAATTAAGGGTTTTTCATCCCAGACCGCTGCGAAGTGCTTTGTGTTCAGATCTAAAGGCTGAGGAGGAACTACAGCCAAGCAAAGGTCAGGGACTGATGGTGGAACTCCCACACAGATAAGGTTTGGAGAGATCCATAACCTATTATTTTAAACAGCTTTAATATTAATCGCTGTAAGCAGGAACAATGCAACTTAGTTTATGTACCTTATGCAGTAGCTTTATTTTATTTCACACTGGAAATAACAGGAGTAGCACTTTTTTTGGGAAAGGTGATTATTGCCCGAGTTTTAAGAAGTCTTGAAGCATTTCTGAGTGTCAGATGCCAGAGATTATCTCTTGTTCTCCTTCAGATCCATAAAAGAACCAGAACTGATCTCCAGTCTCTAAAATGGCTCTGAGGAACCAAGTGCTTAAAGCACAATCACCCTTAGAGTGGCTTGAACATACGACAAAAATAGCTGGAACATATCAGAATTTGAAATCTTCCTGATTTGCTGAGACATTCAAATCTTCATGAGGACCTAAACCTGCTGCTCTGTCCTGCACTTTCATCTTTTAGCCCTGCTGATCTCCAGGAGCATATTGGAAAGGAGATTTCTTCCCTTTTTCCTTCATTCATGAACGAATGAAGTGTTGCACTTAATGACACAGATACAACTTAGAAGCCGCCGTGACAGTTTCAGGAGTAATTACAGCACATTAGCAGCAACTGCTTCATGATTTCAATCCCCAGCCTCACCCAAGCATGTCACTGAGATGCACCAGCCTGCATGACAACACCCAGATTTCCCGGGTAGGCTGGGATCCATATTTTGTGTAGCTGTCTCCAGATATTTTTAACTGGGAACATCGTGAAGATCAGCTTTTGGGAAGAGTTCAGCCTTGTGTTTTATGTCCAGCTGATTATTGGTTGGGCTCTGCACCCAAGACCAGAATGGAACATGTGCTCGAGGTTGTGCTGCTGTTGCTGAGGCTGTGATTAGTCCAGCGAGCCCGGGTTGGAACAGAGGCCTGTCTCAATTGTCTGGGGAAATCAGGACCCTCTGAAATTGTCTGTTCTCTGATTAGGGCGCAGCTGAAGCAGCTGCACTGCCTCAGATGGTCACAGATTGAGGGTGCTGTGGCCCCGGGGGTGTTTCAGGGCACGGGTGATGATGGAGGGCTCCACTCCATGCAGAGCTTCCTGCAGAAAAGTTTGTACAACGTTAAACTTCCCCGGCCAGCGCTGAAGTTACTCTGGTTAAACACAAAATGGAAATCCCCTGCCAACACCAAATAAGTTGCCATTTATTTTGCACTCCCTTGCACAGGTTTAATCAAGGATTTAGCCCAAAGCTATCAGCAGATGCTCAGCTCCAAGGCAAGAGAAGTGTCCCTTCTCTCATGGCCTTACTCTGGGTATGTGAGCACATCCAGGTTTTAAATCTCTGGGCACCCTGTGCCAGCGCCTCCCCACCCTCCCAGGGATTAATTCCTTCCTAATTTCCAATATCTTAGCTAAACTTTCTTAAAAAAAAAAATAAATAAATAAGACTTATCAAGGCCTGGCTGTCCCACCTGTGTATCTCTTCCAGGCTTCAATCCTGAGAGAAATATTGGGAACGCCTGTAATTATATCTGCACATTTATATGGTGAGCATCTGTATTTATATCTGTATCAAATTTATACAGTGAGCATCTATATTTATATCCGTATCTGTACCAAATTTATATGGTGAGTATCTGTATAGAATACATGCAGCAGTGTGTAAGATTTACCTTGTACAGTTCACCTTTTATTTCTTGATACTGACTCATTTTTTATGTCATTTTTGTAGAATTGCTCAGCATTCATTGACCATGGTGAGGTGGAAGGAAATTTTTAAATCCAACACACACTGCACAGTACTGGCTTTTGCTTTATTTGAGGGAAAACTGAGTAACAAAACATAATTTTATTGTCCAGCTCCGTGTTGTCATCCCTCCAATTCCCTGCTCATTTTGCCTGTTACACTTATCAGGCTTTCACATACGTGGTATTCAAAATTAATTTGTGGTAACCAAAGCAGGCAATTAATTAGGTAAATGTGCATTCATCTTAATCATTTGATTAGTCATTTTAAAAGATGATTACAGTTTTATTGTGATGACCAAACTGGATTTAAATGTCATATTTGTTTGCTGCATTTCAGCATGAATTGTGGTTTACAGTGCTTTATTCTTTTTTTATGAGAAGCCAGTGCTGGGTTTATTTTGCAGTACAGAACTGTGCTGCAGTTGATCTCACATTTATCCATTCAATCAATTAGAATATGAGTCAGAACGGTAGGACACTTCCACTCTTAAATTTCATAACGTAAATAAAACATTTGCAAAAGAAAAATGTTAAAAAACCCAGACCAAGCCACTTTTGTGCTGATTAAATTGATTATCCGTGATTTACCTGGCAGACTTCTTCATCTTTGGGGGATGTTTATAGACTGTTTAACCTGCTGTTTGGAGGATGAAAATTGTATTTATTTATTGTAGGGTTTTCTCAGATTAGGACAATCTTCAGTTCCGACAGGCCAAGAATCCCAGGCTGTGTAAGCACAGAGTGCAGCTGGTGTAACTCGAGCCCCAGCTCTGTTCTTTTTGTCTCCCATCCCTCTTCTCCAGCGTTTTTATAGCATTCCTTGTTATTTTTATTCTTTAGATATCAAAGTGAAGCCCTAAATGATACAACAAGCAGCAATACATTAACTAGAGCCTACGAGGAACTGATATTTTTCTGCTTTTTAGAAATGTGTTTACTCTGCTGCCTTGGTCACATTCCAGGGTAACATTCATATACGGCTTATTTTTGTTGCTCAGAACATCTGCTCTTTGGTGCTTTTCATGGTGGTGCCTCTCCTGCAGGCTGAGAAACGTCCAAGGTTTGTTGACGGGGCTTTCCCTACGTGGTACCTGCAGTTTGCCAACAGTTTGTGTAAAAAGATCTGCATTTACTCCCCTGCAAAACGCTGCACGTGTCTCGCTGGCTGGGGCTTCTGTCCCCGCCCGTTTGCTGAGTTTTCTGTAATGCAGAGCGTGGCTTGTGAGGGGAAGAGCAGCTCGGTGAGAGGAAAAGACACAAATGGTTCTGAGATTAACAGTAAGAAAAAGGCAGTGGTCTCAAACCCAAGAGAGTGAAAAAACAAGAAGTGCAGAGGGTGATGTGGGCAGAGCGGATTTGCTGCTGCATTCCCCCAGATGCAGAGTGCCAGTGAACACCACTTACACATATTTTAATATATGTATATTAACACAAAGTTATGCATGGCACACACCTCTTCTTTATCTATCCAGTTTCTCAGTCCATGTGTGCAATGGTCGTATTATTTTAAAATAAATGATATTTAAAATTAATTATTTATTCTTCTGCAGCTTGAGTTCTGAACTTCTTGCAAGATTGCCTTCAGCCTTTACAGAAGATTCGTTTGAGTAAGGGCAGCAATAGTTGAGTTTTAAATATATGTTAAAAAGTGCTTGAAGTTCCTTTGTATTTGTATCAAGGTATTTAAAAAAATAAAAAAAAATTTTTGAAAATGTTAACAGTGATTAAAATACAGAATATACTGAACAAAAAAAATTAGATAATTCCTTAGCAGCAAATGGAAAGTTAACTGCTACTGCTATCATAACTTCAGGTTTTGGAAGAGACAGAATTTTATCACCTGTAATTATTTATCTGACCCCTGGTTATCACTCACACAGGTTCTCACCTGCGTGTTTCTGTTGCAGGTGGTTCTCGTGTCACACACAGAATTTGGTTTGAACTCCCTCCCACACCTCAGCAGGAATTATTCATGGAACTACAAAACCCTCTTCTGCAGCACGGATTCAGCCCTGTTCAAAGCTGGCAAAGGTAAAATTCTGGTCTCTAATGAATTATGATTTATGAAACAAATTGTCCTGGGGTTTCTAGATAAGGTTTAATGGACTGCTGAGCACGGGGGATGGATAATGCAGTACAAGTTTTGCTGTTGTTCCCTCAGGAGCACGGCCATCGCTCAGGAAACGACCACCTGACAAAGCCCAACTCTGCTTAATTGCGTTCCCTGATAACGTTCATCAATCAGAGCACGAGCCTGGGCTGGGAGGGAGGCTGGGGCTGGCTCTGCCCTCTCTGAGGCCGCGAGGGAGGCAGGTCCCCCTGCTGTGCCCATTTCTGTGCCCTCCTCAGACGGTTCATGCACTCTGCCGCCCCAGCCGGCCGAGAGCGAGCCAGATCAGAAACAGCAAGCTGACGTGTTTTTGCTTCAGGGACGTGGCAGCAGCAGGAGAGAGAATTCACCAGAGTGTCTCATGAAACTCACTGCGAGCGTGCACCTCAGAGTGCTTCATCCCTGCCCTTGCTTCTTCTCCTCTCAGCTTGTCAACACAACCAACCACAGCTCCTTCGATCTCTTTCGGCACATTGATTTCAGTGATGGGAAACAAAAGTGGATTTCAGATTGCTGTTGTTGTCTCTGCTTTGATATTGAGGGCTTCTGTCGTTCAGCACACCAGCAGTTCAGTGTTCTCACTCCCTATCAGAGGGAGTGAGACATACATATCAGACATAATGGTGTTGAATTGTTGCCCTGGTTTTCAGCCTTTCTGATTGTTTGCATATTTTGGAGTCAGAGTTTCACGATTCTCACAGTTCATCTAAATAACACCTGTTGTTATTGTAACTGCTTTCTTGTGTTGTGAAGCTATTATTGTAACTGCTTTCTTGTGTTTACATTCCTTTTGCATGATGGACGAAAGTTGAAGGACTCTTGGTCCATCCAATGTGTAGGAGAAGGTGTTAACCTCACCTTCCAATCATCTGTAGTTATAAGAAATGTATAAATATTGTAAAGTAGCAATAAAAATACTTCCTCTTCGGCTTTTTCCCTTCTAACACTTCTCCTGTCCAAGCGTCCTTATTGTGGCCCCTAGCGCCACATTGAATCACCTCACAAATGTGCTGTGAGGGGTTCGAGCATCACAAACAGTAGTTTGGACAAAAAAATGCCATTAGTTCTGTTTCGGGCACAGGTTTATGTGCTATTGAATTCATCAAGCTCCCTGTAATATCTACTGATACTCTTCCAACAGTTTTCCATCACAGTGACAACAGTGCTACACAGAGAGCTCTGCATTTTGGGTTGTTCTGCACTGGAAACCAAGTTTTTGATACTTACAAGTTCAGCTGCCAGTCGCCTTGGTGCAGTTCTGGATTTGAGGTTGCTACAATACTCTACAAGATGTTTTAAAAACCCCTCTGACTCTGGCGTTTGAGGATGATCGATATTTTTAAAGCTTTTTTTGTCAGCACAGTGGTGACAATGTAAAGAGGGAAATTAAAAATGCACCAGCAATCAAACTCCACAAAAACAAACAAACAAAAACACAAAAAACAAAAAAAACCCACCCCAAACAAACCAAACCAAAACAAAAAAAAAACAAAAACAAAAAAAACCCCAAAAGAACAAACCCTGAGGAGTTGCTCATAGGGTAGAGACAGTAGATGCAAAGTGAATAAAGTGTGTAAATTGGGAAATGCCATCTATTTTACATAGCCATGACATCTTCAGAGCGCACAGGGTGGGTGGACAAGGCTCCTGCTACTCACCCAAACACCTGAGGGTTAGAGAAACCATAGTGGGCAGCTGTTTTGAAGGGTCTGACAGCCACAGTTCCAATCAGAATCGGTCCTTATAACCTGAAAGTAAATGTTGAGACCGTACAAGGAAGCACCTTGGGCAGAAACCAGATTTCATCAATAAGAAAACCAGTTTTCCACAGAAATATGTAAGCAGGGCTAGGTCTTGTATCAGTGGCATCTGAGCAGCACAACCACTCTGCTTAATCTCTTTTTTATTTTGATTTTGTTTTATAGCAATGGGAGCTGACCCTCAGGCTGCTCCCATCGTTCCTGTTTGCCACGTGCAGCCGGCGGTCACACAAAGAGCACAGCTGGCACTGCAGGCAGGTTCCAGCCCTGGAGAAGAACCTGGCAGGTCTGTTAATGCGCCCAGGGAAATGGAACATGGCTCATCCTGCCACGGGGAATCGGGCTCTGAGTGAGCCAAATCACCCCGGAATGCTGTCAGGGCAACGAGCAGGTCCTGAGTCTGTGCAGGAAGCATTGTGTCCAAAGCAGGGGTGTTTTTATACAATCGCCCCTCAATCTAGAATGGGAATTTTACAACTACTAAAATATAATTTTTCTGTATCAGACCTGTCAGGAGTGTTTTTGGTAATCTCTTAGTGGGGATGACGAAACAGTTTCTATCACATAAAAATTCCTATTTTGAATAGTATAAGCAGCAGGTTTTTTCTTTTACTTTGACTGCCTTCTGTTTAGCTGAGAAGGGAGGGAGGATTGATGACACAGAGATTGAAGGCAGAATGAAACAGCTCCTCCGTCCTGTGAGTTTCATCCTCTCTGCATGTGTGGGATCAGTGGAAATGCTCCCTTTGCATTGCCCAGGTGAGCTGCAGTGTCCTGCCCCTGTCAGTGACCTGCTTCCCTGTGCTGCACCTGCTCTGATTTGCATTATTGCAGACAAGCTTTGCAGAAATATGAACGGCCCCAAGACATCTCAGCACTACTGAGAGGAAACGATTCTCTCTGGATCCTACTCGACCTAAGTTTATCCAGCTTTAACTGCAGGCTCACAGCTTCTCTGGCAGCACGGGCTGCAGAGTGCTGAGGTGAGAGGAACACCCTCGTTGCAGTTGTAGCTCAGGGTGGTTCTTCCTTCTTGCATTTCATGTGCCCTCTATGCCACAAGCTGCACCTGTGTGGGGCCCACACCACGGCTTGGCAGAGGCAGCATTTACCCCCCAGTGTGCCCACGATGTTTAAAATACAACCACTGCCGGCTAGCCCTGGTGTTTTATTTGGTTTTGTCATTCTACAGCTCAGGAATGTTCCCAAATTCAGCCCTTCATTACAGAATCCTGCACAATTCTGCCTTCCAACGTGCAAACCTCAAGCTGTGGAAGTGTTAGGACCAGGGATTTTGTTGCAACTCCAGCTGGAAAAGAAGTTGTTTCATGAATTTACTGTGCTTATTGTTACAGCACCTGTTGCTCTCACTGTGGCCTGTAAAGATCAGCAGCACAGTGAGTTGTGGTTGTGTGCATCTGGATAAAAGGATAAGGGCTGAGTTATGTGTTTTGTGTTACACATAGAGCTTATTCCAAAACTCAGGGGAAAGAGAATTCAGATTGCTCTTGAAGAAAGCCCGGTCAGAAAGCACCCATAATTCTCATGACAGCGTAGAATTGCTTGAAGATGCACAGCAGTCCCCCTCCATCAAACTGCTTCCTGACACAGCCAGCGCGGGGGGTCTGTAACAACAGAGGCTTCATTAATATTTCGGGGCATGCAAGGCCGGCAGTGCCTGTTCCTGCTCCCAGCCACCGCTTCGGGCCGGCGCTGCTGCCGCTGCCTCGCTCGCCGCAGTGCCCGGGGCTGCGGGGATGCTCGGCCTGGAGCTGTCCCGGGGATGTTGGGCTTGGAGCTGTCCAGGGGACGCTGGGGCTGGAGCTGTCCCGGGGATGTTCGGGTTGGAGCTGTCCCGGGGATGCTGGGGCTGGAGCTG
>WEIT01009334.1:12915-31963 GCA_013389985.1 Dryoscopus gambensis
TTCAAGGTGCTCCTGGTCATCGACGAGCCGCACACGGACTGGTAGGTGCCCCCAGCATGCCCCTCCGCGCCTTCATCATCATCATCATCATCTTCCTTGCCCCCCCGTCCTCCCCCCCATCCTCCCGCGGTCCCTCCCCGGCAGGTGCGGGCTCACCTGGGGCGGGGGACGCGCCCGGGGCTGGGCAGAGCCCCCACAGCCGGCCCCGCTGAGGGGCTGGAGCGCAGCCTCACGGGCTGGAAGATGGAGCAAAAAAACCCCAACACCCAGAGAGCCCCGGAGCGCCTGACTAGCCGTGAAATCTGTTTTCCATCACAACACTAAATAAAACATGTTTACCGCCCTGACCAAGCATATCCTGTGTTCTCTGGCGGAATAACGAACTCGTGTGTAGGGGCAGGTTGGATCTGGGTGTCCCGGGCACGGGTTTCTGTGCGGAACTGCGTGTGGCCGTAGCGTTCCGCGGGTTAATCCGTGTTTACGAGCCGGTTTGTTTTCACGCAGCTCCCGCTGCTCCTGTGGCATCGCCTCCGACGCGCGCTCGGGTGAAGGTCCTTCAGGATGCCGGGCGCCAGCCCTCGCTTCTGCCGTAGCTCCGGCAGTTCGTGCCGCGGGGTCCATTAACTCAACGGGTTTTATTTGGGCTGCGTGTTTGGCTTTTAATGGTAGCATTAGAAATGTGGGATTTAGCAGGCGTGGGGCTCGGCCATCGGTTCTGCCCGTGCCTGGCTGGTTATGCCAGCAGAGGTTATGGCTGGTCCAGCCCTGTTCGTCACGGCCGGGTCTGGCGGATGCTGTGCTCTCGGGGAAGGACATAATTCCTATCAATCCCTCGCTAACTTGTTTCCCTGTGTGTTTGCACATCAAGCTGAGAATCGTCTCATTCGCTGTTGCTAATTACAGTGCAGGAGGTCTTAGCAGCGCCTTAAAATAATACCGAGTAAAACAAGTCTGTTTTTGTAGCGCTGAGATCATCCAGTAATGGATTGTGGGTTTAGGGTTTTATTCGCAGCGTCTCAAATTTGTAGCCTTGCTGTCTGGATGGACTCGTGCAGTGCTGTGATCTGATCCAATTTGCTTTCAAATGGTACTTTAATAAAATACTTGAAACCAAAATGTAAGCCTTTAACTACAGCAGATATGTTATTTATGTTAAGATAACATTACCTGGTACATTTTCCAGGCTTTTTCTTCTGTGTCTGGTTTTGTGGTTGGTTGTGTGGGGAGGGGATGGGGTTTTTTTTCTTCTTTGATTTTTTTTTTTTCTTTTTGAAAAATAGAAGGTGGTTGTATGTGCCAGACTCAGGCAGCCTCTGTACCTACGTCATGGAGATGCATCCATGGACACTGCTCCCTGCCTTGCAGAAACATCTATTTATTTCATATTCTGTAGTGCACAGCTCTCTGCCTGGTACATTCAGTAACTGTAGATGTTCATAACATTTGTTTCTGGGAGATTTTTCTGTGCTTGCTGAAGCCACTGAGTATTTTGAGTGTGGTTTTACGTACTCGATAAATGCACCCCAAATTAACAGAATCTGTTGAGAGGGGCAAAGCTTTTAAAGAACTCCGTGGGGAGTTCCCCCAAGGGCACTCCAGTTAGGAGCCTCACAAATCCACACAAGGTTACTCAAGCCTGCTTGCTTTTTGCCTCTTAATTTTTTCCCTCCTCATGGTATGTGACATGGATACGTAGTAGTTCTAGAAAAAACAGTTTGCTGTTGCACTGGCTCTTCCCTCTCCCGGAAATCGGTTGCTTTGTAACTGAAGATTTTAAAATATATCATGAAAAATGACCCATCTGACCCCCGTGGGCCCCTTACACCTGCAGATACGTGTGAATTCTGATAATGCATGCAGAGGAGCTTGTTCCACGCCTTGGGAAGTCTGGGTGTCCGTGCGAGCATGCACTGATCTACATGGGCTAAGATGGAATGTGGGCTATAATTTGGGAAGGAAAAAGAAAGGTTGGGATGCCAGCAGGCGAGTGCCATGGCGTGCTGGGCACCCCCAGCTGCCCCGGGCTGTGCTGCAAGGGGAGGTTTGCAGAGCTCTGTCATGTGATGCTCTGAGCAAACCCCATCAATAACGGGGGAAACGGCTCCACATCATCCCTGAGAGCCTCCCCAGAAACCCTCCCGGCTGGTGGGCACTGATCCTGAGACGAGGATCAGATGCTTGGGGTTTGTTTTTGTAACGTTTTGAGCTGCGCTGTGTTCGCCTTAAATTGCTAATGTGTGTATTGCTTGTGGGTTGCGGTTTCAATAGAAATTGAAGGATTTCGGTCTGGGTCACACTGAAATCCTACTGGTCCAGTATCCTCTCTTCAGCAAGGGCCAGAGGAAGCATAAACACCTTCTTCTACAGCAAAGGATATTCCCCCTTACCCCTGGCATCAGGGGACATCTTGTTTCCAATAAATTTTATTTCTGTGAAAGGTTGGCTCCTACTTCAAGTCTAAGATTTAGTAACCCAGCACTGTTGTTTTTGCTCATGGAATCACGTGGGACATTCTTCCTAGAACCAAATCTCGGTTGTTGCTTGCATTTTACAGTCTTGATCTCAATTACATCTTCTCTCAATTTCTTGGCCTGAGAGCTTTGTCGTAGTGCAAGTTTTGAAATTCTCCATTTCAATTACTTTACTTTTATGGCATGAAACAGGAAAAAAAATTGGAGAATTGGCTTATCTATACTAATTTGTATACTTGTAACCATTTTCCTCACTTCTTAAGGGAAGAGCAGATGCAGTTGTGCCAAAACATCCTCCTTTCTCAATCCAAGGTGTGTTAGAGCTGTAAAGGATAATTCTTTTCCTACAGGTTCTTTGGAAACTTGCAACCACATTTAGTTGTGAGGACTATCCTAAGGGCAGGACTGCAAAGGAAGCTGAATCAAAGACTTTCCACCAGCCCTGGTGGCAAGTGAAGGGACAAATTGGAAATAGGCTAAAGGCTGTAGCCAGTAAATCCATGGCAAGTGGTCTTTGCTGGTTCTGCCTCTCATGGAAGACTTTCTCCTGGTCAGTTTGTATAATAAATGATCCTCTGGTGCACAGGTGGAAGCAAATAGCCAGCAACCACTGCCACCAATTGTCCTAGACACTCCCTGTCATTGCAGAACAGCACCACGAGCAAGAGGCGACCTGGAGTGCAAACCCTTCCCACAGACCAGTGCTATTAATTTATGTAAAAAAGGCATTGGAAAAGCAGATTTTGTTTCCAGGCCTGTTCTTTGTGCACTTGAATGTGATGTCCTTTTCATCTGCAGCTGCATATTGAGCAGACATTTTCAACATCTGGATCTCCAGAGCCCTCTGATGAGCTCCCACATCTGGTGGATGGGTTTTAGGACGCAGTGGGAATGTGTCCAATGCACGGATGCTCCACGGGTCTGCTGGGGAGGGGAGAGCTTCAAGGACCACTTGTTGGGTTTAATGATGTTTGGATGGGAGATTTCAATGGGTTTTTTACAGCTTTGAGGACCTTTGTTGGTATTTCACAAATGGAGGAAACTAAGAAATGAAATAATTTGTTCAAGGTCATCCAAGCGACTCCTGACAGAGCTAAATTAAAACTAGACAGCTTACTTCAGCTTTTCCTTTAATTCTGCATTAAGTGTCCAAAATTTCCAGCTAGATAAGTTTAAAATGTGTTTAATTTCCTCAAGAAATAACCATTTTGTTCTGTACACAAAAAGTCCTGAATATTCAGTGCTGAACAAGCAGCTGATGTGAGGCCATACGTCGGTGGCAGGGGGCCAAGGGGCTGTGCATAGATTATCATCTTTATTAAAAGCTTATGTATAAGATTCAGAAAGCTGTTTCAATATTGAAAACTAATCATCACTTAGCGTGTCTTGTCCTTTAAAGCTTGAATATCAGACTTGTTGGCAGCAGCAGTGAAACTATAAAAAGAACGAAGTTGGGAAATTTTGTTCTTGTATTTTTTTAAGCATAAATCTGGTTATAAGTATCAGTACCTTTTTTTTTTTTTTCTCACAGACAATTACGCATTTCACTTCATGTTTACTGCCTGAGGAGTTACTCAGCTTGTGACAGGCTCCAAAGATAAACCCCAAATGGCTGGGACAAATGCTGTATGGAGAGCAAACTTTCTGGTTTAAAATTACTGAGTCATTTATGGGCCAACGTTGCTCATCAGAAATATTTTTAATATGAGCACTGTTGTTGTGGTGCAGAAAAGAGCACTGCTTGATGATACAAAAATTTCATCAAGTGAGCAGCATGAGTTTCTTAGGGTTCGGTTTTTGGTTTTTGGGGTTTTTTTTCATTCACCAGAAGGTGGGAAACAGTTTCAATTAAAACCGTGTGCTGTTGTTTTTTGTAACTACCAAACTTGCATGAGCACACCACAATGAAAATTTCCCTGCAGTTTTTCTGTTCATTAGGGATGGTTCAATTGTGCATAACTAATTAGTAGTTCCTAACTCCAATTGGCCTTGAAGTCTCATGTATTTAGTTGCAACATGTTGATTTAGTAGCTGCAGCTCTCATTTCATTCACTGTAAGCCTTCAGTGAGCAAGTTTTCCAAATTTAGAAGGCATCACTTGATTTTAATAATGCATAAATGAGGGCAGCTGCTCTGCCAGAGCACTCTCCAGTCCTTTGGGATGACTCTGGAGCAGGAAAATGTCCTTGCAGCCTCCTGGCATGGCACAGCTCACTGCTACCAGCATAAAACCCAGAGCCAGATGGGAGATGGGGAGGGAAACCCAGGGTGTGACAAATGTGGAGCTGGTGAGTGGCAGAGGGAGGGGATGGAAGGGACTCCTTGGCACTGGGACTGAAGGTGGGATGTGCTGGGAGGCAGATCCAGCAGTGCTGTAGAGGAGGGAGGGGCTGGTTTTTAAAGGGTCGCAGCTCTCAAGACTTTGACCAGATGGCCAAAAGTGGAGTGTAAGGACAAGGTAACCTTATCGAGATGTGTATTTTATAGGGGAAGAAAAAACACACACTAAGTTACTTCTATTAACTGGAAATGCCCTTTGCAACAAGAAACTCTTGAGATTAAAGGAAAATAACCTTGCCTTTGGTATAACACTGTCCTATTTCAAGGAGGAAATAGGTTCCTTAAAACCTCTGAAACTGAGCAAGAGTGACTAAAGTTGTACTTTGGTTTCTCTGTAGCTTTTGCTTCATATGAAAATGTCCCATTTCAAAACGATCTTTGTGAGGCATCTCAGCCTAACTCTAGTTGTGGCCTTTGGACTGGGCTCCCAGCCCTCCAAAAAGGAGCTGGCAAGCAGCTTTTGCATGAGGCCAGTGTGTGCTCAGACAGCTTCTCCCAGCCAGGTAATGAGATCAGCCCTGCTTCCCAGCACGCCCTTCCCTCCCAGCTCTGCATTAAGGGCTCTCAGCCTCTGCCAGCCAAAGAGCAGCACAATTAAAGCAGGGATGCAGGCACAAACAGCCCATCTCTGCAGGCTGGGAGGGCACACGCAGGAGACCACGAGGTTTCTGCAGAGTTCATCCTGAACTCTGTCTCCTCAGCCACTGCAGGAGGTGTTTCGAGGGGTGAAGTGCAGCTCATGGGGCCTTGACATTGCTTCTTCGTCCATTTTTTAAATACCAAGCCTGCACTGGGCAAGGGCTGGAGAAGCAGGGCATGCAGCTGAGCTGACTGAAGTGTGTTAAATCTGAACCTGAGGTGTGCAGCAGCCTCACCCAAATTGTGTTCTGAGTCTGCTCTCCCAGCAGCCAGCGGGTGCTGCCCCAGACAAAGTGAGTGCTGGTACTTTGAGATGATCTAAGAAAGAAAACTCTGATCTTTTTTCCTGTTTATCTACAGCTCTGTCATGTGTGATATTTGGCTGTGGTATAAATAAAAATAAATAATAAAATTTTGGTATAAATACCAAAACACAGCATGTGAGAGAGATTACCTTTGTGACAAGGTACAAAATGAAACCCAAATCTCTCGGTGGCAAACCCTCTCTTCTCCATGCTCTGTGTGTTTCTCTATCTGAACAAGCTCTTCCAGGCTCTAATGTTATTTTAGGTGGCTGAGTGTAAATGAGATGCTGGCCACAAATTTGGACAGGTTCTCTCTGGTGTCACCCTCACCCCATCCCTGATCCCTGTGCTCAGGATCCAAGAGAATTTTTTCTTTTCTCCTTATCTTGAAGAGACAATAGAAATGCCTCTGGAGCCTAATGAAAGCTATAGTAACACGTCGAGTTGAATGGGTAATATTAGAGAAAAAAAGTTTGCCAATGTTTTCTTCTAAAGTTTGCCTTCAGAGACAGGAATTGGAAAAATTGGCAAGGAAATTATGAATTCTAGGGAGGTCCATTTCAACGTAACGAGACTGAAGTGAGAGATAAAAGGAATAACAAATTGCTTGGTAGACTATGGAACCAAGCAAAATAAGAAATTCTACTTACAACCCATTCAGGATTTGATAATGGCTTGCCAGTAGCAAATTGTAACCTGTTGAAATAGGAAAGGCATAGAACAAAAGGGTATTAAAAACTATAATATTGGATGTCTTGTTCATCCTGCAGAAGCGTGTGTAGAGGACCTCATGTTTGAAATGGATGGGGTTTGCCATTCTGCAAGCACTGCGGGACACTGGGGAAGCCATTCTTGCTGGAAGCACCTTTCCCCAAAAGATTGATGCTAAATCTTCCCGCAGGTTGTTCTGAAAGTAGTGACTTCATTTGGTGCAGTTTTAGTACCCAGTTCCTAACAGCACCGTGTGAGCGACCCACGGAAATATCATATCCAATATCACATAATCACAGCCCATTAGGAATGCTCTGAACTACAGAAATCTCTTTTAATACCACCAAAATAGACTGATGTTGGGGGGGTTTATACATTTATAGATGAGGTACACTGCAATCTGCATTTAAAGGTGTGATAAGACTGAAAATATGTTTGAGTTTAAACTTGTGTTTGAGGAGGGAAATAACAAATGCAGTCAGGTTTGGGTGCAGAACCTCCACAGAAGGAATTTGGACCTGGTTGGCTGAACACGGCAGCAAAGGGTAATTACAGGCAGGGGGAAAAATTGTCAAGAATGGAAAAGAGTAAATTGGCAGAGAAAGCAATGTTGCAGACGACAAAAAGTGAAGCCGTAAATGATGAAGTAAAATGTTACCTGCAGTAATGACATTGCTTCCAGAGATGAGGCAGCTTGCCTTGCGGAGTGACAGAAATGTGCAGTGAGGTGATAAAACCTCCCACACACCGGGGGTGGGAGGGCAGCCTCCGACCCGGGTCTGCAATCAGAGCTGCCTGCTTGGTTGCACTGCTTCTTTTAATTAAACAGCTTTATCTGTGCCAACGTGGCCCTCTCGGAGAGGGCTCAGTGCTCCAGGCTGGCCAGGACGGGTATTGAAGGCAACGCGAGCTGCAGGCTGCTCCAGGCTGGGGCAAAAAGTGCAAACACTTTGTTCAGCTCCCCGTCCCCGCTGTCCCCACAGGTGTGTCCCTCCCTGGCTGACACACGAATGTGAAAGAGCAGATTCCTGACAAACAGCTGGTGGCCGAGGTCAAATCCTTCTTTGTATTTGCAAGCAGAAGTGATGGAAGTGTTTAATTCAGAGGGCGCTGGATGGTAAATCCAAGTGGGCTGTTCCTGGTTCCCCTGCAGACCCGGGGTGTCTCGGGCAGCGCAGGCCTCCAAAAGCACCAAGGCTCGGCTCCAGCTGTGCCGGGGAATGCTGTGGGATGTGTGGGCTCCGTGGGATCCTGGTGCCCAAAGCACCAAGCCTGAGGTCCAGCTGTGCCAGGGAATGCTGCGGGATGTGTGGGCTCCCATGGGATCCTGGTGCCCAAAGCACCAAGGCTCGGCTGCAGCGGTGCCAGGGAATGCTGCGGGATGTGTGGGCTCCATGGGATCCTGGTGCCCAAAGCACCAAGGCTCGGCTGCAGCGGTGCCAGGGAATGCTGCGGGATGTGTGGGCTACCATGGGATCCTGGTGCCCAAAGCACCAAGCCTGAGGTCCAGCTGTGCCAGGGAATGCTGCGGGATGTGTGCGCTCCCGTGGGATCCTGGTGCCCAAAGCACCAAGCCTCAGTTCCAGCTGTGCCAGGGAATGCTGGCGGATGTGTGGGCTCCCATGGGATCCTGGTGCCCATCCATCACCTGCTGCCAGGGCTGCCAGGGCACAGCTGCCTTTTGGAATTCAGGTGCGGGTGGGACTCACTTAATTCATGGATTGCTCCGGGTCTGTGTGCACACAGCTCCGTGCCTGACCTCAGCTTTGTTCTGTCTGACCTCATTTCTTCCTTATTCCTTCTGATTTCTTACTAATAAAACTGATTATAATTCCACTGAAACGGCCCAGATTTAGGGGATTAAACTCCAGTATGAGATCAGTCACAGCCTCTTGAATCTGCCATTTGTTCAGGGAAACCAGCATGGCTCCAGAGAGGAAGATTCAGCATCGTTTCACCACCTCTTGGTTTGCTTCCGTGGTTTCTTTTGCACTGAAGATCATTCCCAATGCAAGCTCTCAATGTATACACACACCTCAACACTGAGGAAGCTTTAAAAGATGTCAAAGGTTTCTAAATTAATATTAGAAAAGCCACCATGTGAGATTTATGACTGTGAAAGTGTGATAAAAAGGTTTAATGATAAAACATGATAAATACATCCAGTTCCACTGAGGGGCAATATGGTTACACAGCGAGCTGTGACTGCAGAACTTGTTTTAAGAGTTGTTTTCTCAGCCATCTACAGTTCAAGGTAAATAAAAAATCTTAGGGATACTTTTAATTAGGAAAAAATTATTTGTGAAGCCTTTGTCCTTGAACAGAAAATCAAAATGAAATTTCCTGAGTCTTGTGTGGCTGTTCCATACAATATATATTGATAAATGGCAGGAGTGTTTGTGACAGGCCTTTTAAAATGTGTTTGTGTGTGTGTAGTCGGGTACATCTGTATGCAGAGGGGTTTTTTTTGGAGAAGAATTTGTAGGAATTTTCACAGATGGATGCTGTCCAGATAGAAAACCATTCATGGCTGTCTTTTTCTTGCTGCTGGGTCGCTCTGGAATAAAAGGAGGCTCTTCCATGGTGCCACTGAAAAGTCACTCAGCTCTTTTGAAGACATGAGGATCTATTGTGTGGGTTGCAATGCAATGGGATTTAGAGATTCAGGATTTGTGCCAGGCTGTTCTCTGCCTAAATTCTTTTAGTTGGACCCACGTTCTAGGATTTTTGTGCTGATCAATTTTCTTGCTAAGGGAGAAATGTCTGGCATGCACCAACAGCAATCCAACACGCAGGAGGGTAAGATTAACTTCCTTGGTGATAGTAACTCATGGGAGAGGAGTCCAGAAAGACACTAATATAAAGTATAAACAGTGAGCATTAAGGTTTGCATTATTTCTGCTGAAATCAGTCCCACTGGGCTGGTGTTTGCCCGTGGAAGGTGTGGGTGGCAGCAGACTGCAGCTCTGCCCTCGCCAGCCTGGGGAGGGTCCCACAGCAGGGCTTTCCTGCTCAGCCTGGCTGTTGTTTTCTTCTCTCTGCTGGAAGGCTTTTCCGAGAAGTCAGGCAGCTAATGAAGCTCTGGGGTCATTGCTTGGTGGGTTTCTTTGTTGGTTGGGGTGTTTTTTTCCCTGAATATTGTGACCCGTTATGAATATCCTTTTCAGCTCCCCGGATCCTTGGCTGCTGGGCTGTGTGTTGATGACAAATCAGCTCCTAAGGGGCCTGCAGAGCAAAATACAGCTGCACAGTGGAACGGGTGGCAGAGTGGGATTGTTACTGTCCAAATCCCTCGGTGATAATGTCCATGTGCTTCAGGAACAGCTCTCTGGAAGGCTTTCAGTGCAGAACAAACACACCAGGTGCTGTTAGCCTGAAATCCAGGCTCTGTGCGACTTCACGTCGTAACAACAGAATTAAATCTCTACTTTCCCATTTGCTGTGCTTGTTGCTGGGCTGGTGGAGGCTTTCCCCTGGATGTTTGTCAGTCACTTCTCATTTGGGTGATCCAGAACTGTGCATTCGTGATGCTTTCTGTGGAACAGAATCCCAGGATTGGTTTTAGCCTTTCGGAGAGCTCGTGGCAAACTGCTCTGTCCATCTGTCTGTCTGTCTGTCTGTCAAGGTGGAGTGAGGACTTTGTGCATGTAACTGCTTAGCAAACTCTGCTGGGAGGTTTAAAGCACATTACTTTATTTCAAGGCTTGTTTCAGTTTGAGAATTTTCAACTGAGTGTTTGAAAGGAAGCAAACCTAATTGGTATCAAGAAAACATTTATCCTTGGGGGATGAGAAATAGTTCTAAAAGTCACTTTTGTATTTCTTTAATTAGTCTGTGTTTTAGAGTAGTTTCTTTGATAGATGACTGAAATGCTTTAGATCTAGACTCTGGACTCCTCAAGATGAGAACAGAATATTTTCACTTTGAGGACTTTAGCAAGTAACTTTCATGCTGGAAAACAGGATTATGTGTAATACATAAATCAGAGTTAATGATGTTAATCAGTGAAAGCAGCTTGCTGTAAAGCATCAGAGTCCCCATCTCTGCTGCTAATCTCGTTAACACACACAACTAATTTCATTTGGGGCAAGAAGCAGCTTAATCTGCACATGTGTGAAGGCGTGTGCACATCTCTGTCTGCCTGCAGTAAGCCAGGAGCATTTTCCTGAAAGAGCTGTCCAAGGCATGAAATTATTCTGCAAAATGAGGACAAATTCTTCAGTTTTGTCTGAAACATTGCCTGAAAACTCAGGGTAGACCCCCGTGACTGTAGGACCTGTAGCAGTTGTGTGAGTCTGTAAATGGAAAATAATTTGATTAGAAACAGCTCTGATCAGATAGTTAAAATTATAAATATTCAATCATCTCTAATACCCTCTCAAAAATATTTCTGTTTAGATTTCAGTGCACAGGATGTGCCTGTGTAGAGTCTTTTATTGTATTCAAATGGGATAACGCTTTTTTCTGTCCGAATTTGAATTAAACTGATGCACAGTCACTGCCTTTTATGATTCTCTTTGTCAGCTGTCCCCACTTACAGTGCTGCATGTTCTGAGGTCAGTGTGCAGTCACTTAACCACGGTAAAACAAAACAGAGCAGACTTGGAGAACTATTTAAAAGTTTAAATTTTTATTTAGAAAGAATATTTCAGAACTTGCTTTTGCTGGAATCAAGCATTAGTGAAATCTTTTGGAAAGGGTGATGAAGAGAAATCCACACATCTGCGTTTTTCATGCCACTGTCTTTTTGTTAACAACTTCTAATCTGGCCCTTTATGTTGAAACCAAAATGGAACATTTAGGGTGAAATTACTGTGGAGGGTTGGAAGTGGCAGTGAAAGAGATAAACCAGTGATTGGGCATGTTCTGTTCCCAATTCCTGTGTTTATTTACTCTTGTGTTGTTTCCACATGAGCAGTGGAGTATCTCCATGGGAGAGCAATGATGTGTTGGGCAAATAACGTGCTGTGGTTAGTCATGACATTTTTACTTGCTGTTCCTTTTTACGAGAGCTGTTTCAAGCTGCTTCTTGGGGATTGGTTGATTTTTCTGAGAGGTTGATTCCCGACTTTAATCTGTCACCCTTCATTTCAAAAGAGGCAAAAGTTACGACATTAAATTAAAATGACAAAAATGGTGCTGCTCTGCTCGTAAATTTCTAGCTTAAGCTGTAAACTGATGTAAATACCTCCACAAAAAGCAGGAATGGTGAGGCTCTTCCAAGCAAATAAAAGTGTTCAGTGGAGTGCAGCTCCAGCACAGCTCTGTGACCAGGAGAGCTGCGTTCCATGATCGTTGTGACATTAGTTCCTGTTCCCTTTCCCACGAGCCATTAACAGCCCCTGTGGGGTCTGGAACCCTTCAAAACCATGCCCGGAGGGCGGGAGAGCCACAGTCCACCGGGAATTGTCAGCTGGGAAATTCTCTTCTATTTTCCTGAAGTCCTCTCAAGGAAAAGTTGGAAGACAATGGAAAATTTAGACTTTTATCTCAAGAATTCCTCACAGAACGAAGAGTGAAATAATTCTTATTGTGCAGCTCAAGAGGCTGCCAAAAAGTAAAATACTTACCGTTATTCAAACACGTTTTCTCAGAGCTACCTGCCTGATTTCTGCATGAAGTACCCTCGTAGCTAATGCAGGCATTGTTAAAAAATCCCCTCTCTGGTGTTTTGGAGGGATAAATGTGGGTTTATCTGATGCCTTTTGCACGTGGAGAAATTTTACTTCCATTTAGAGCAGCAGCCTCTCTTTGGAGAGGAAAAACCCAACCAAGTGATTGAGACTTGCAGTTCTCCTGTGGCTCAGCCACTGAGGGATCACCTCGCTGGAATTTCATTGTGTTGGGATAACAGGGATTATTCTCCCGTTTCTGTAGGCTTCCCAGAGCCTGTTAGGAGCAGCATAATTAAATGCAAATGATGTTTCCGCCAGAAAGCCACAAGGCACTGGAAAATTGGGTGCTGGAAATTGGCTGCTCCTCTGCTCACCTCGCTCCCTCAGCTCTGCTGGATGTGTGAGTTTGTGGCAGAGCCAAGTTCTCCCTAATCCACGTTTCCAGAGGTTTTTTTTTGCTTTTCTCTCCTCATCCCTTCCCCTCTCCCCTTCTTGTGTTTATTCCTGTGGTCATTCCGCTCTCGCTGGTTAGAAATGCTCAGCTTGTAAAGGGCACGTGGGCTGGGAGAAATTGTCCTTGCTCAAGCTGTAATAATGGATTTGAAAATTCTCATGGCTGGTTATTGGTACGCTCAGTTCATCACTGATACGCTGAATTACGTTCAGCACCTGAACAGATTATTGTTTTGCCATACATTTTAATTACAGGATCTTTAATTACAGAATCAAATGCATTTAGGTCGCCATAATTCAAAGTTCTTTCCTTGTGCTCCTGCTGTCTGTGTGAAATTAACTTTTCTTCTTGCTGTCTGTATGAAATTCACTTTTCCTCTTGCTGTTCCTCTTAAATAGAATTTATCAAAGATAAAATACCAGCGCTCCTAATCCATTAGAATCTTTATTTGTAAGAATCTATTATTACCACGCATTCATGTTCCTCTTTATCCCAATATCTACTCCTTCCTTACAGCCCAGATGACTTGCCAGATTCCCTGTGGTGATCTGGGTGTTTAAAAAGAATCAAACTAAGGCGAGATGTGTAGAGTACTTAAATTTAGATACTAATATTTATCTATTAGTATCTTATTATATATATTTATAAATTTATAATATAAATTTAGTTCACGTGAACTAACAACATCTTGTAGTTTCAGTAGCAGAGCAGACTCTGGCAGCAGTTTGGTCCCCATAACTGGATAGCACAAATCAGAAATAAATTACTGTAATATCCAGTATTCCAGACTGCTTTTTGGTGGGTTACAAGTACACTGGAGGAATATTGAAAGCACATTTTCCTGGGGAAGTGTTTGAAATGTGCATCATTTCCCAATTTTTCATGCCCTTTCCTCGCACACATTTTTAGCATGGCAGCAGCTCAGCTTTTGACAAGACAGACTGAGCAAGTCCTGAATTTTTTGAGTGTATTGTATGATGCTCCTGGAGAAGGAACATCCATTAATAATCTCAAATTTTTCATCTGACTCCAGATTGTGATTAAAGACAGAATCACGGAGGAAGGAACAACACTCATAAGCAACTGCTTAAATTTTGCAGGTAAGGCCAAGAATTATTGGAGAAGTAAATCCTCATGGCAGACTGGGGAAGGCAGGGAAAATCTCATTCACCTTGTCAGGAATGGCAGGGCTTTCGTGAGCCTGTGATTTGTCCCTGGGGTTTGCTTGAATCACGGGGCACAGGGTTACAAATTGCAAAATAAATCAGGAGGAGTCTGAAATTGAGAGTTGGACAGCTTTGAGTTAAGGCCTCAGTTCTGCAAGGATGGGCAGAGTTGGGACAGAAGATAATTTGGCTCTTGGTCAGGTATTGATCCAGAAAATTACTTAAAACCACCACAACTTGTTTGTAACAGTACAGGAATTGCACACAAACCCACACTTGTCTTTTTGGGTTTTGGTTTTCTCACGAGTCAGGAATGCTCTCGGTGATGAGATGTAGGGAACTCACAAAATTTTAGATTTTTTTCTTTAATTGATCAGTAAAAAATTATCATGCGAGTGAGAAATTCCATCAGATGAAGCAAAGGGACTTAAATCCTGGTCCAAGCTGTGCCCCATCCCCACCTTGTGCCCCGCCCAGAGCTCGGAGTGCCACATCCAGTCATTCCTTGGTCGCCTCCAGGGTGCACCAAGGTTGGCTTGTGTGGCTTATTTTTGGTAGATTGAGTATTTGTGGAACACAGTGGTGGTGTACAAAGCAGAGGAATTAAAAATAAACAAAAAGACCAGTTTTTCTGCCTTGAATTATTATTTATCACTATTTCTTTGCTGCTTTTCAGACACATCTGGAATGAGTAGTAAAACATATTTATCCCCACGGGCATCTGGCAAACGTAGAATTAAACACATAAATACTAACAGAGAATTTTCAGTGAAGTAATTATAAAGTGGCTTCAGTCTCATGTTCCATATGTCAACCAGCTTGGAATATTAAAGGTCTTGGGTGGCAAAGAGCATATTTTGTTAATTTGACTTTTATCCAGATTTTTTTTTTAATGAATATGATATAATTCCTGCAGTTCTGAACCTTGCCTTTGGAATTTTTTCCTTTCACTTGGCTTATCATTTGGAAAACATTTCAGGAAAGGAGCCTTTGACCTCCTGACAGCTGATGGACAGCAAAGACTAAACCTTGTCCATTGCAGCAAACCACTGGAACAGATCTGCCACGTTTCTGATGCAGAGGCTTTTATCCAAAGGAATTTTAAGCTCAGAGTTTGGATCTGTCTCCTGAGTTTCCAGGGCTGGTGAGGATTTGGTGATAAATATAAAAATTGTGTGTATTTGTCCTGTATCAAAAACCAACATGAGTACAGGCAAATACCTTGTAGTTTAAATAAATACAATTGTCTGGATAAATTAACGGACATGGAAACTGACACTAATTTTTTATGACGATGTATTTAATTCCATCCTCGGATTCCAGCCAAAGCCCGAGCAGAGATGCTGGGGGGAGAGGGGAGGGCGCTGGCATTCACCTCGGAGCAGGGATGAGGATGCGCTCGTACAAACTCCTCGTTCAGACGTCAGAACTGAGGAGGTTCAGCCCTGCAAGGAAGCATCACTCGTCACAGCCATGGCTGCGAGCTCGGAGAGAAAATCCCTGGCGGGGGGAGAGGCAGCGCCGTGACTCAGCTGCGGCTGCTTCCCCGCGGGGCCGGGGGCTGCCGCTGCTGCTTCTGATGCTTCTTCTGCTTCTTCTGCTTCTTCTTCTTCTTCTCCTTCTTCTTCTTCTTCTTCTTCTTCTTCTGCTGCTGCTGCTGATGCTGATGCTGATGCTGATGATGCTGAAGATGATGATGCTGATGCTGCTGCTGCTGCTGCTGATGCTGATGATGATGATGATGATGATGCTGAAGATGATGATGATGATGCTGATGCTGATGATGATGCTGCCGCTGCTGCCCTCGCCCCCGCACCGCCCCCGGTGCCCGCGGCTCTCCGGGAGCGCTCACACCCGGGAGAGGCTTCACCCTGGGTGTGCGAGGTTATTGTCTCACAGACAGCGCGTTCCTAGAGTAACGCAGGCAGGCAGGAAGGTGGAAAAATACGTCTTTGGTGTGAGCACGGGGACGTCTCCACCCTCTGTGAACACTGGGAGTTTGTCACATTTCCAGAGTTTTGTGGCCGCGTTTTACAGCAGGGGTTTATGGGGGTTTTTAATTCAGAAGAAAACGGTCGCATAAAGACTTATTTCTTTATGCTAAGATAGCTTACATTGTGGTAAAAGCTGTCAGAGGTTTTACTGAGGCTGGTTTTCTGTAAAAGGCCAAAGATGATGGGCACCTGTCAGAATCTGCAGGAGGTGGAAGGTGGAGAGCAGAGGGAGGTCAGGGCTGCTTGTGTTTTTGGGAGGACACAGCAAAGGTTCCACAGCCCAGGCTCTGCATTGCTGTGTCATTGGGAATGAAAGGAAGAGGAAAAATATGTATTTCCTGCATCCCACAGTGTGGCAGCTGTTAGTTCTTGTTCCTTTGATTCCTGGTTTTCTGTTCTCGGGTGTGTTTGTTTTCAAGAGCCTCGACATGGATAGAACGATAAAAACTGAAATTATTTCCTCACTTGTTTGGAAGTCCTTGAGGATTTGTGTGTGTGCACTCATTCTCCTCCATTTGGAGCCTTCCAGGGGATCTGTTCCCAGGGCACCTGTGCTACAGCTTTGCCATGGACATCTAACCTTGCCAGTCCAGTTCTTCCCACCCAGTGCTGGCATCTTACCAGGTGCCCGTGGCCATGTGGGTACCAGGTGCTGCAGTCAAATGTCACTGACCCCATATATTAAAGTTCAAACCCGACTCCACCCCCAGCCCACGTCCCAGTTTCCTGCATTACACCCCTGCAAGGTGTCAGGTTGCTGCTGAGCAGCTTTTCTTCATGTTCCTGTTGGAAGCTGCACCCGTGCTCAGCTGATAACTGAGATTACCTTTTCCAATTTACGGATTGCCTAAAAACCAATGAGTTGTTCCTGTAATAAAATTCCCCTTCTCACCTCACTCACTGACGCCTTTTTTAACTCTTAAAATGTTTTTCTTCACTGAATACTGTCGATGCAGAAAGCTGCTAGAGGCAGCTCTTTCTCTCTTGTGAGAGAATTTTCGTTCTCATAAAAACTATTAGCAATGTTCGATAAACTAAGAACACCTGTGGCCTTGCTAGAGAATTTTTTATTATAGAGTAAGACAAAGATTTTTTAGAATGAATGTTTTTAGAACACAGCCTATCACACCAAAGTGTGGCTATGTATTTGACCAGTTATTCTATGAGAAAAAAAAAACCTATAAAGAAATTAATTAATTAAATAAATCACTATTCTGCTGGAAGAATCAGAAGCCTGCTTACTCTCTCTCCTTCCCTGAGACCGCGGGAAAATCAACAGAATCCTTGTAAATTATGAGGCTGATCATGGTGGCTTGACCACACCTTGGTGGTGTTGGCATTTTAAACCGTGTTCTGTAGGGATCAGGCACGCAGCAAAGATCTGAGGTTTCAAGGTGAAGTTAATCTGACAGGCTTTACAGTTGCTTTAAAAGGTGCCAGTTGGGAAGACGTTTTGGGACGTTTAGAATGCAATCCTGAAAAGACTTGGGGGATTACAGCCTTAGTTTATTTTCTGTACAAGTGTTTAAATGTTATCTGACAAATTATTCTGGCTCTTTTTTCCTAAGCTCCTTTGGCAAACCAACAGAACATTCCCCAAGCTTCCTGCCCTTTTCTAATGTAAACAATTAATCAATTGGTTCTGAGCTGATTGTGGAACACTTTTCCCCAACCAATTGCTCTCGGGGACTCGTTGGTGCAACAAGATGTTTAACGATGAAAGAATTGACCAGAATTTTTATGAGCAACTTGGATTCCAGATCAATTTTCAGTGGGAAATGATTTGGACAGGTTCTGCTGACTGGCGAGATGAAGCTTTGGATTTCTTTGGGTCCGTTTTAGATAAACAAGTGGCAGAGGGCTGGTTTGAGTGAGTGTTTTACTGCAGCCAGGGAGATCAGTATTTTTGATTTAATTCTTGTCAGTAATGGTGACAACATTAAAGTACAAGTTGCAGGAAGTTATTTTGGACTGAATAATCACAGATTTGTTTCATTTCAGAAAGGCAGGCATTAAGGAGTTCCCTATTGTTTACTGATTGAAAATCTCGAGAAGAATTTCTATTCTTTCAATTGTGTTTTCTTTGTATTGTCTTCAGATTGGCAATTTTATGGATTTTTTTTTTTTTTTGCTTTTCCAAGTGGCATCCAGGTTTGCACTTTGGCAAGATCGTCTTGCTGAGTAAACCAAGTTTTCTGCCCATTTTTTTATGTAGAGTAAACCAAGTTTTTTGCTCAATTTTTTGTAGAGCTTTATATTTTCAATGTCTATTTAAAATTTCAGGATTGGGTTTTACTCTTTCCAAACTCTGCAGTGAGAGGAGTTTTGCTTGACATGTCATCCACTGCGCTGCACCTGTTCATGGTGCTCCAAAGCTCATTCTTGCATAATTGAGGCAATGTCATTAGTGGAAAGCATTTTGAAAAGAGTATTTAAAATATATATAAATGTTTACTGTCTGCAGAATAAAGAATCCGTACCACAGTGCAGAATAACAGGCTTCTTGTATCTGAGTCAGAGTGATTTCTTCATCACCTAACTTATTATAAATTCTTTATCTAAATTAACTTCCCAAAAGAAGGGAGCAAAAACTTAGTAACAAAAATATGAAATATTTAAGCTTTCATTTCTGTTTCCTCATAAATCTCGCAAAATCTTTGGAAATTTCTGCAGGTGGAGTGTGCAAACACAGCCTCTTGGTGTTTTGTTTTTATTGCAATAAAATCCCGTGAATTAAGCCCTTCAGGTAATTCTGGGATGTATCTCACAGTGCCGGATAACCTCAGGAGCACCCTCAGAGTGTCTGGGATGAACCACTCATCTAGAAATCAGACAAAATCTGATTTAATGGTGGGAATCACTTTAAATCCCGTGAGTAGTGAAGGCACCTTGTTGCATGCGCTGCTCTGATCACTCTGGCTGTGTTCCTGTGAGGAATCCCTTCCAGCCCAGCCGAGCCCTTCCCTGGCACATCCCAGGTAACGGTGGTGAGAGGGAAAAGCTGATCCCGGCAACCTCGGGAGAGCCTCAGCCAGTGCTGGGAGCCTCCACACGGAGCTGCCCCGGGTGTGGGGCAGTTTGGGATTCCAGCTGCAGGGGGTGCAGAGTGGGGTCAGCGAGGGCGGGACGGGTTTGTTGGTTTTATGCCACTGAAAAAGAGACTTATCCCTAGCTGAATGAAATATAATATAATATCACATCATATCATATCATATAAAATAATATAACATAATATAACATAGTGTAATATAACATAACATAACATAACATAACATAACATAACATAACATAATGTAATATAACATAATTTAATGTAATATAATTAATATAATATAATATAATATAATACAATA
>WEIT01009334.1:32159-119030 GCA_013389985.1 Dryoscopus gambensis
ATAATATAATATACTCCCGGGCCAAGTGTGCACGATGGGATGGGGATTGACATGGGCAGGGCTTAGACCCCCCCACTCTGGAGCTCCCACCCTTCACTCCCAGTTTCCCCAGTGCCTCCCCAGCTGGGGCTGTGCTGCCCCCAGAGCTGCTGAATAATTTCAATCCACACCTGCAGAAGCAATGGAGGCAGCGAGGACTGCCAAAGCCAGCAGCACTGGGTTGCACGTGGCCAGTGTGCTGCTGGGCAGTGCATAAAGTGATTTTAGAAATTATTTAACAGGGAGTAGAAGTATGGAAGCAGAAGAGATTGCAGTGAGAACATTTTCAGCTGTGCTTTGTGCGGTGAGTTTTAGCTCCTCTGCGAAATCTGGGTGAGCAAGGACTGAGTGGTCAGGAGAGCTCGTGACCAGCCCGGCCCTCAGTGAGGTGGGGTGCACAATTCAGATATTTAACATCTACAGGTAAGGGTAATAACTCAGTTTTCCTCTCTGAAGTATCGAAACTTGCATTTTTAGTGGGATTTCTGTCAAAGGCAAAGCTTTAAACAGCAGGTGAGTGCTATGTCCTGGTCGTAGCCCATGCAGTTTTACCAATAATTCCCTTTTGTTAAAGACCAGCCGTGAAAAAGCAGGCAGAATAAACGTGGATTTCTTTTTTTCTGGAGTTACATTATAATTTTGGCTCTGTTTGTTTTATCCTGTAAGGAATAGTAGTGAGACTGTTCACTTGTGTGTGCTGAGGAAAGCACAGCAGATCTGTGGAGGTTGTGCCACGAAGAGACTGAACCTGAGTTTTCTGAGGGAGTTCATAGTTCCTCTGTGAGCAGCTCTGTCTCGAGAAGCTGTCGGTTCGAGAGGAAAAGACGTTGTTTTTTTAGTACTTTAAAATAAGGCTGAGACGAGTTATTTCCAGTCTCTCCTAGCAAGCTCCTACTACATGGCCACAGGCTAAAAGCTGAATTCCCATCTCAGCTCCCTCCCAGCTCCTTCCCACTGGTAGCAGCCCTTCAGCCTCACAGAATGGTTTGCGAAACACCTGCCAAGCTGTGCCGTGGGAATAGAGGCTGCCAGGAACATTCGTGTTCACGTGGATTTTCTGCACACACGGAGATTTTCTCAGGCCATTTACCAGCAGCGTTCCTGACAACCGAGTAGCTGTCCAAAGTTAGGTGAGGGAAACACTCAGCTTTGTTGGGAGGGACTGAAATACTGTTAATTTGGATTAAAAAAACCCCCTCTTTTCCTCTGCTGTTTGGAGGTCGAGTAGTGTAGAAAAGTGTTGTTTGACACTCCAAAAACATTCTCTTCCCTCTTCATTCATTATCTTCACTCTCCCATTCTGGTTAGGTCTGGTTTTGTCTCAGTAGCTCATATTCCCTTTGGGGAATAAAATGCTGTCTAAAATGAGCAGGTTTCATGCCCTGGCCTACATAACACATGCACGGCTGTCCCCAGCCTTGCAGGCAGTTGGTTTGTTTGAGAGCTACAGCCTGGCTCAAATCTCACTGTGTCTGCTTTTACTGGCATCCTTAACTTTTAATTTGCTTCCTACACCTCTGCGATGTGTGAAGGTGTGTGGAGGAGATGATTATGTAAAGGACAGTGTTAGAAGAGCAAACGTCAACAAATACCTTTGGTTTTATGTCCAAAAATCAGGCAGCAGCTTCCCCTGATCAGGGAAAATTGTAATGTTCTTCAAGGATAGCTTGCAAAGAAAGCAAAGATGACAAATTACATCTACTTTTGACACAGTTTGGGATGGAGTTTCCTGTGTGAAATTCTTCCTTTAATCCAGTACTTTTCCTTCTGTGAACAACGTTAAGCGTGTGCTTCAAGTGCTGATGCAGAGTGTCACAAAGGCTCCAAATGCTTGGGAAAACGATTGACTGAGAAAAAACCCAACATCCTGATTTACTTTCTTGGTGCCCTGAACCATCCCACTGAAGGAGGGGCTCTGTATGGGTACAGAAGCCATCCTAAAGCTTTGATTTTGCATCGCTGTCCTACAGAGCTTCTGTGTGGGGCCTAAAGGGCTGGGCTGGAATCTCTGCATGAGCTGTTTGTTTGCTCGGGGGTTCTGGTGACAAACCCATCACAGGTGACACATCCCCAAGCACCCACAGCAGCCCTGAAGCCGTGACGAGCTGATGCTTGCTGAAATGATTGCACTCAAGAAAGTGAAACCAGAAGTTTCTGGTGCTTAAACAGATATTTGTGATATTTTATTTCTCGTGTTCTTCCAGCCTTACCTTGTGTGTGCACTAGCCAAGATACAATGACGTCAATTTTTTTTTCTCCGAGACCAGTTTTGACAGGAGAATTTACTCACGCTGCCAAAAGGCTGTTCTTGCCTTTCTCTGCTGCTTGTTCTGCTAATTAACGTCAGCATTTGATTGGTAATGCAGTTAATAATGTCCAGGCTGTTTGTTTGTTTTAACTCTCAGCTTCTCCTGAGCAAATGGAAGCTCTGCTGTCCTGTGCTGTCCTCGAATCATGGCTCTGGCAAAACAATCCCACACTTTCCTTAGGTTTCGGATGAAAAAACTTCACAGGATGCACTGGATGGGGCCATCTGGAGCCCCTGGAGCTGTTCCCTCCGCCAGTAAAACCCTGAGGGTGCTTAGGGCTGTCCACGGAGAATTTTGTCTGTTGTAGGGTGCTTTATCCCTGGCGTGCTGCTGCCAACATCCCGAGTTGGCTGGGCACGATTTGGGCAGGGTGTGTCAGTGCCCCAGGGCATGGACAGGTCACCCAGTCCCTGCCACCCCGGCTGTCCTCTGCTGCCACCTCTGCCTCTCCCCTGGCGCTGCCAGGATGGATGTCCGTCTGTCCTGGGCAAGGTAAACACCCCGCCTGGCTGCTCCCGAGCTGCGGGTTTGGAAATGTGTAAGGTTTCACACGTCTCCACAAAAGGGAAGGAGGGGCCTCAGATGAAAAGCCCGGCTTCTGATCTACTGCTTTCCCCTGCTATTTACTGTAATTAATGGCTGTGGCATTCACGGATATTTTAATAACAGGTGGAATTTAGGTGCCTTGGCATTGATTGCGCTTGATAACAGGTTTGGACACACCAAAAATGAATCTCCAGCTATGATAATTGTGTCAGTGGTGACAAGTCTTGTTTCTCTCCTGCCAACGCCACGCTTTGCTTTATTTCAGTCGAGCCTCCTCACTGCAGCTTTTGCTTTATTTTGGATTTGCTCTGGTGTGAATGAAGCCATTCTCCATCCTCTGCAGCATGGTGACGATGCTCACTGGATTTGCTACCAGAGTGACAAAAGGGGACAGTATTTGCAAGTGGCATCAGTTCTGTGGGGTGCTAAAGATGGAATTTAGACAGTTACAAACCATGCAGGTACTTTTGGTTCTGTGCACTATTACGGGATGGCAGGAGTTATTCTCCTCTGAAGGATGAGCTGTGTTGGATTGTCTCAGGGGCTGTGATAGTGATGCCTTCCTTGAGTGGTTACCTAGAAACAGAGCCCAGACAGGAGTGAGGGAATAAAGGCAGGGATTTATTGGAAAGGCCTGCAAAGGTAACCCTGGGGAGCCAGAGGCTGCTTCCAAAATGGATCCTGAGGTGGACAGCAGGTCATGAGTTCTTCACACTGTTATAGGTTTGGTCTATTTGCATATCAGCATAAATTCACCAATTAAAACTTTAGTTAACGATGTAATTTCTTCAATTTCTCCACCTCTCTAGAGGCCCTGGCTTACACCTTGAGGCCTGGGACAGTCTGAGTGTCCTTGAATACCAAGCTCAGAGCAGCTTTGCTGTGTCTGTCTGGCCTCAGAGAGCAGCTCACGAGCTACAAGAGACTCCAGAGTTTCACACTGGGCAATGCAGGGTTTGGAAAAATATAAAAGTTAAACCCTAAGGCATCAAGAGGATTCCTTTTTGATTTCCTTGCAGATGGGGGGTGATCCTGGCACAACATCCCTGTGCCATCCTCTCCTGCCCTGCTGCTTTCCGTATGACTCATATCGGGGAGCAGCAAAGGGTTCGGCATTTAAAAATAGGCTACTTCAAATATATTTCGGTAAATACACGAGGGGAAGAATATTGAGTCTTAAATGATTGCTAAATAGCCATTTAGCGCCGACAATGCTGAAATCAGGCAGTGCAGATCTCAGGAGGAGATTTGCATGGGCTCTTTGAAGCTTCGTTCAGGAGATGGCTCCAAGCAATCAAGGCTTTGTGTTTTTGGGAGGGAAACCACCTCCCACGACGATGCTGGCTGAACCCACAGTCAGGGTTTCTCTTTCGGGGCTGATACACAATAATTATTGCAGGGTTTTTGTAGAGGTTATAACAGACCTGCTGCCATAGGTGCGTATGGAAAAAAGGGTACAAACTGTGAGTTTTGGGCCGTTTTTGCTGACCCAGATTGCTACTCAGTGTTTATCCAGAGCTCAGGATGTTCTAGCATTTCAAGTTATTTTCTCAGGGCATATTTCTTTATTTTAAAGGTGAAATATCGGGTCCTTGTATATTAAATGCTTTTCCAAGTGGCCAATGATTTGCACTTTTAAAAGACAGTAATTTTTTGCAAGACTTAAATACATTTAGGTGTTAATGACTTCACTGATAACCTATAAAACAACCCAAAAACTGCATAAATGTCCTGTGTGGATAACCACAGCTGGCCACGAATACTTGCCATTACACATTCTTTGTGCCCTGAGACGCTTTGCTCTGGGTCTTACGGCTTTAAAAAAGCATTGAAGCCACATGAAACCCGAGCTGTGCGAACCTGACCCTCAGAACGCACTGATATCGATTTTAGGCTCCGCTTACCCAGCTCCTGAAATTCCTGGAAGCTTGAGGGGTGAAGCCTCGGCACTCAGCATCCCTCAGCAGCGGGCTCTGTCCAGGGTTCTGTCAGAGCAGCCTCGGACCTGCTCAGTTTGCAGAATCAGAAGTCAAAGCCACAACTCTGCTGCTAAAACATCCCATGTTTGTAGATAAAAATACTTTTAGAAACCAGGATTTAGATCCTTTTGTTTTGGGGGGGTTTTGTCTTCTTTTGTTTGTTTGTTTTCCTGGTTTGTTTGGGATTTTTTTGTTTGTTTTGGGATCTTTGTTTTGTTTTCGGCTTTTTGTTTGGTTTTCTCTTTTCATTCTGCGTTGTTGTGTGCCGTCTGAGGCACTTCTCTGCAGCACAACCATTAATTCTTTGCAGGAGGAGCAACCAGAAAGGGGAGAGCAGGAGGGGAAAAAAACAATTTGTAAAATTTGGTGCCAGTGGTGGGGAAGGAAAGGAAGAAAGGATCTTTAGGGCTGCAGAAAACACAGGAGCTGCTGTGGCCATGAAGCTGAGGAATGGGTTTATTGGTTTTAATTTTGCTTATTAGGAATAAAACCCCTCAATCCAAATTCAGTTTGTTTGGTTAGTTTTTTCCAACAACCATATGCATTTATAAATTTCTCAAAATCCATCCTAGTTGTGGTGAATAAATCAATATAAATTGTTATTTTTATTACATGCCATTCTGTAGTTCAGGAAGAAAATCGAATGGGAGAAGAGCAGACCTGTGAAGAAACTTGGATGGTTTCAGCTTCAGCTCTGTTTGCAGGAGCTCTTTGTGTGAATAAGCAGAAATGCAGGAAGCTGGTTCTGGAATAAGCACTTCGAGGTGTCTAAGCCTTGTTTAAGCAGAGTTTAAAGCACTGAAGGTCACCTCTGCCACTGGAAAATCTAAAAGAAGTGTCAGTCCAGCTGGTGCAAGGCTGAGCCACTGCAGTGATAAAATTTTGTTGTTAAAATCCAGAACGGGCGCACGTGAGAGAAGTGGAAATAATTTTTTTATTCTTATAAAAGGGCGACTCGTGGCTCCCAAAGTGTCCGCAGGAAAAATGAAATCTGCTTTCTGTATTCTTTGCTGACAATTCTGCTGATCAGAACAGAGGTCAGGGAGGGGAACAAATCCTCTGTAACAGTGGAAGTCCACCCACTTGAATGATTTTTTAAAAAATTTGTTTCCCCCACATGGAAGTTGCTTACTCAGTGGCAGCTGTTTGAATGGAACGGGGACAGAGTTCTCTCTGACATCCAGGAGATTTTATTTAGAGTTGTGCTGAGTGGATGCTCAGTACATTTCCACTTCCCCTAGCTGAGAAATGGGTTCATGGCAAGAAGAATGTGAGCTGTGCTCTCAGCAGCTCATTTCCTGAAATAGCTACATTTAAAAGCAGAAATTTTAAGAAATGCAATTGAAAACACTCTTTAAAAAGAGGAAAAGTGATCATTTTCTACTCTGTTGACATAAATCATTGACAGAACTGACTCGTGCTGTAACAGAGTTCAGCATTTCAGCTCTGCTTTATCTCCACAAGCTGCTCAGCCCAATTAAGGAGAAATTATTAAAACACCAAGCCCGCGCCAGAATTATCCGATAACGGGAGGGAATTCGAGGCTGGGCGAGGCTGTGGAAGGGGCTCTGCTCACACTCATCCCCCTCAGGCTCCACGCTGCTCTCTTTTGATGGAGATCACAACAATGCTGTGCCCTCCCCGTTGTGGCTGATTTGCATCACGGAGTTCAGAACCAGAACCCGCCAGGGCCGCTGTGCTTCGTGTCCGACCCGCGGTGCAGGAGAGGAGAGAGCAGGCAGAGATTGTGCAGCAGAGGGATTTATTTTATTATTATTTTACAGCTCTTTTTATGGACTTTTTACTTCATGGTTTAATTGGCCGATGCCTCAGCCGCCCCTTGGATTAATTGGCCGAAATCTTGCAACATCCACTCTCGAAATGTTTTTCTGTTGTTCCATAAAGAAATCTTAGCAAGGTCACAGGTGTCTATAGCTTACAAAACTCCTGCTGATAACCTCTGTGAGAAAGAAATATCTCTCATGGGGTTGGAAAGAAGCAGGAAAATTCCTTGCTAGCAGCATTTTGTGCCCACACCCCAGCGCGTGCTGGATGCTGCAGGAGCACAGGACAAACACAGCCCTGCCTTCACCCTTGGAGGGAAACTGGATTTCAACATTCATTGTCACAAAAAGGATATTTTTTAACCAATTAATAGCAGGGAATCATTCCAGCTGGTGGAAACCAGCATCGCACACACTTAAATGACATATTTTGTGTTTGATTGTGCTTTTATGAGCCAGTCTGGTTCCATCCTCTTCACGGCCTCCCATCAGGTGTTTATGGATATTGGTGAGGTCCTTCCAGAGCCTTCTCTTGTCCAGCTGGGCAGTCCCAGCTCTCTGAGCCTCTCCAGTGTCAGGAGCTCTTGTCCTTAAATCATCTTCGTGGTCTGTCATTAGATTTGCTCCAGTAAATCCACACCCTCCTGTTATCCCTTCTCCTGCCTCCAGGTAAATTATTCCTCAGTTCTGTTGCAGCAACACAAAAAAGGCCGGCAGCTATAAAAGTTAAAGTGAAGCCTCTCATTGAAATGCCCTCAGATAGTTGTGGGTTTTTGAAAATTCCTTGATTTTCTGTTAATACACATGATGTGGTTTAAGAAAAATTAATTTTTTTTCAATGGTTGCAGTTGTTAAGGTTCAATTGGATCTTAAAACCAGCCTTTCTGGCACAGCCTTGAGTTCCTGATCATAAAACTTTATGTATTTTATGATATACGGAGCTGACATTTATTTATTTGTTTACCAGAATGAAATTCTTGTATGGTAGTTCACCAACCTGGGAACTGAAGAACAATCCGCAGCCTGGGACAGCATCCCAGATTCTGGCAAGAAACTTAAGATTTTGGGGTTTATGGAGCTGATTTTTACTGCTCCTGAGCACATAAACTGCCTGTTGATTTGATTCTATAGACCATAAAATTCAGACGCACAGAGTTCTCTTCAATATAACGTACAATTTAAAAATAATAACTGCATAAAACTTTGCAGAAGGATTGCTCTTCCTGAGTTTGAATGTAAGAAAACAGAAGGAAGAGGAAACTGTTCTGGAAAGGAAATGGAAAGACCAGGGAAGTGGAGGAGAACAGATCTGTGAACATTTCAACTAAAGGCTCCATAGAAGCCATGTAAAGAAAATTATTGGACTCATATTCTTTTAATGCCTGAAAGAATTTAGAAAGAGTATTCTCTCTTTCTTCTAAGCAGAAAAGTTTACTTCCTGAATTTCTCAGTTGTGGGGGGCAGGATAAACATGAATTTTGCAGGTGACAGGGACATAACCCGAGATGTGTGCATTGATAATTCCATAAACGCTGTTTTCCTAAAGCCACGCAGCAGAAAATAGTTTATGTTTTTAAAAAGTGACGACCTCCTCAAGTTCCCAAATGTAAATTGGGGCTCAGCCTTTGAGACATGTGGGTTATTCCTCTGCGGTTATAAATAAATTCTGGTGACAGGTCACATATTCCATACAGCTGTTTTCAAGGAGCACGAGCCTTGGAGCAGACGGGGAATTATCCTGAAGGGAAGGTTTTATGTTTTTACCCGTCTCGTTGTCTTGGTGATCACAGAACTTCCTTCTGCAGAAGAGGATGGGAACGTTCACAAAGCCCAGAAAGAGTCCTGCAAGAGAGGATTAAATCATCCCTCCATCAGATTCTCTTCTATAAAAACAAGGGAATTCTTGTACAAAATAAGTCTGGACAAGTTCTGACAGAGAGGGGGAGGGACTGCTTGGAAATATCAGGTTTATTGTTCTGTTCTGAAGGTGATACGTGGTGATTGTGCTGGCTATAGGGACTAAACACTTTCTCTCTGGCACCATTCCCTTTGCTTTTATAGAGGGTGATTACACTGTAACTCAGGTCAGAAAGGTTAAAAATCAGGGGGGGTCTGTTGCAGCTTTGGAATTTTTGTTTTCGTTTTTTGTTGATTTTTTTAAAACTTTATTAAGGATAAATTGAACAGAATTCACTGGTGTTATCTGGATGCCAATGCCTAAGAGGCACGTAGGAAGGTAATTGTTTTTTTTATGCTCCACAGGGCTTCTAAATGTTTTTTAATGGCTGTGTTCCCTGGGCTGTAGCATTAATTCCATGGGCTGGAGCGCTGAATCCAGGAACGAGCGGCTGAGCGCCTCAGACACCTTCCAGCAGGATAACTCAACATTTGTTTTTCTGCAGCTCACGTTCTTCCTCGGAGCAGAGTTTTGTTCCCACTAACTAACCCGACAGAACGCTATTTATTTATTTCTGAGCTGAGAATGTGTAATTAGGGCAGCTGTAATTCCCGTGTGCTGTGCCCAGGGGAACTTGTCAGACGTTTTCCCTCCCACTGCGTGGAAGCTCAGGTTCTGCACTCCCAAAGTGCTGAAACCACAGGGGTGGAGGGCTCTGCATCAACATTTAGCAGGAAGGGGGTTAGAAAGTTCCTCTTCCCAGTAATTTGCAGCTTTGTTGAATTCCTCAAGCACAGAAAACCTGAATAAACCAGAAAAAGGTGAATGATAGGAAACAGGAACAAAAGCACCCAAACCTGGTGGCCTGGAAGGACAGATCTGCAACCCTGTGAATATTAAGCACTGGCTTTGCTGGCATTGCCATGGAAAGGAAAAAGAGAAAACCCAGACCCAGACAAGTTTATGGCAGGATCTACTTATGCTGCACGCAGAATATTTGCATATATTTTCCACACACACCATATGGCAATTATTCAGATTGCAGCAACCAAGAGTTGGGAACTTATGTTGCTTATTTCTAAGTGTAGGTCAAATATAGATTGCCGTGCTGATCAGTTTGGTGCAATTTCCATTTATTTCACGCCTCACCTTTCAGTACTCAAAATTTTGCCCTTCTCAGTGATGAGGAGTTGAGTCATTTGCCTTGGAACATTTTGCCTCCAGTCAGCCTGCTTTATAAAAAGCAGAACTGAAATGTAAGGAGAATGCATTGTGAGCTGAAGCAATGTTACAAGGGTGCAGAGGTTGGGCATTTGTTTTGGGCCAACAGAGTTTTGTATCTTTAACAATGCCTTTGCTTGCAAACTCGAGTTTTTGATGTTCCATCCTCCGTTTGGTGGCTGCCTCGAGAACATCAAATAATTCCTAATTCTTCTGTTGCATTCCCAGAAGTGGAGTAGTCTACCAAAATAAAACTTCGCAGTCATGTTAATCAAATCTTTTATTAATTTGCATGGCAGTCTGTGGATTTTAAAAGGTCTGAGTCAGCGTTCAGCTACCAACTTCAAAGGAGGAATATTCAGATTAAAGCAGAGTGCATGAGTCAACTCACCAGCTTCTGGAATGTGCTTTTTATCAAGGCAAGGCAGTGCCGGAGCTCAGGATATTTGGGAAAATAGAGATGCTATGAATAAGTTAGCCAGGAGAAAAACCAGGGTAATGCAGATTTCCAGCTTCCCGTGGGTGAGGTATTATTGGAATCTTCTTAGGCTTATCCAGCACCAGAAGCTCTTGTCCAGTTTGCAGAAACCAATGAACTAAACAGGCAGAAAGTAACAGAAAATGAGATATTCCATGGCAATGAACTCAGTTTGTATTTGTGTGGTATGGGAGCAGTAAATAAACACACACACACACACACACACACGTCGTGGATTCTTCCTTGGATTCTTCCTTCATTTCTGCTGTGGTTTAAATTTCTGCTCCCATTTTCCATCATGGTATTCCTTGTGGATTTTTGTTCAGGAGTTTTACTCCTTCCCTGATTTTTGCCAGTTAGATTTTTTTAGTTCAAACTTATTCCCCACATATTGTTTATTTGCCAGTCTATTTTATTTACTCCCAGCTGGAACTTATTCAGGCAAGTCTTGAGGTGCCTGTGAAAATAGGGGCGAACCTGGCTAATATCTGTATTTTACATTGATTCTATTTTCCACAGCATGGCATAACCTTAGGAATTAAAGAGAAACTTCTAAATTAATACATTAATTCTGCAAGTTCTTAAGGAAACAGAGCCTTGTTTTAGGACCAGAGCTGTGCATGGAACACACTGAAGCAAAATTATGTGTGGTGTAAGTGACAAAAGCTTTGGGATTCATTTTGCTTGTCAGCAGCAAGTCACACCTAAGTTCTATTAAACATTTATTATCAAATGACATTTTGACATCTGAGGGTAGTAATAAGAGTATTCCCAGCAAAATGGGCCTGAAAGGGCTGCAGGTATCTGATGCTTATCTTCTTTGTACTTCTTGTTCCTGCAGGATTAATTTTTATTTCATTTTTTCATGGGGGAAAAAGAAAAGTTAGAAGCAAATTCTTTTAGTAGAGCAGCTGTAAATGTGCTGCTCTTCAAGTAAAGCCTTGGCAGCAGAGGTAGCTCAAAGATTTTGTTGTAGTTCATCTGTTCCTGTGTGATAAAGGCCCAGACAAGCTCCAGGACATTAGTCACTGCTCTCTGCAGATCGCTGATTTCCCTTTTTTCTCTTTTTTAAACTCTTCAAGCATTACTGATGTTAATTTGTGCATCCAGCCTCAAAGATAAGCTGTGGAATGAGAAATGCAATTTGGCCTGTGGTTTGCACAGCTCCAGAGCTGAAAGGATGAAGAACACTGCTTTGGATTGATGACTTTTGAGAGATGTGGAGGTCAGGCCAAAGTGTCATAATTAGATATCACAGCTGTCTGTTGGAAATCTGCATTTTCAGAGGAGTTAGAACTGGGAAAACGTGAATAATTCCACATCTTGCTTTTTTCTCCTTGTCCTGGTTTCTCAGGCCCTTGTTCTGCAGAATACCCATGCACTCTGCCTGTGGTGGGTTCTTCTTTAATATTGATGTTTTGGAGTGGCTCCCACAAGACTTATTGCATCTGGCAGGAGCTGTTAATTTATTTACATCTGCTGATGCCAGAGGTACCTGCTGAAAGTTTGGGGTTTTTTTTAAAATGGAAACTTGCAAACATTGAGGGGAACAGCAAAGGTTGCAAACCCTCTGGAATCCTTCCAGCGCGATGCCGCGTCAGATGATCCGTTTCCTTCAGGAGATCCCATCTGTCGTGTCTGCGCGCTGAAAAACCTCCCATTTCCCAAAGTCAGAGCTGAGGAGCTGAAGGAGTCGGGCGTTCTTTGTGCCAGAATAAAAGCTCTGCTAGCCCTTAGTGTCTAGCACTTCGCAGATATCTTGGAATTCCAACGCTCGTCAGCGAGAGGAGCTCCAGAGTGCTGGTGGGGTCGGTGGCTGGGTCTCTTCCCATCGTCTCCTCTGGAAGTTGTATTTTCTGCTAAAACATGATCAGCACACTTTCTGTAGGGTAGTATTTGCAGTTCTCAGACCTTAAAAACGGCGAGATCTGTTTTTGAGGGGCAGAGTGGGCCGTGGCTGTGCCAAAGGTGGGTGTGACACAGGATTTTGGAGCTGAAAGTGCTCAGTGGCTTTCAGTTTCCATTTTGGATTACTGGATTGTTTCATCCAGATTATCCCGTGGTGGTCCTGTCCTTCTTTCAAAGAAAGACATTGTTTGTACGTGGCAGCACTAACTTTTGTCTGCTGGAATCAGGCAGATTTAGGACTTTTGCCACAAAATACAGACATTTCTCTTTTTTCGCAAATAAATTTTGTGCAGAATATTTGTCCAGTTTTTTTCAAAAGTGTTTTTCCAACAGTAATCTGCTTTCACTGACAGAAAATGTTGGATTTTGGAAATAGTACAACAGCAGGTTTTTACAGGTTTGGCTAATAATTTCTTTGTGCTACTGCTAAAAATGGAGTTGAAGTATTAAAAAACAAACTGCAGGGCACAGCCAGATTTCAGATATATTCAGAATGTTCTGTTACAAATGATGCCACTTGCTAATTGCTTTTAAATTAGGGTATTTGTGCCCATGGTGATTACTGCAAAGCATCATTTAGAGTCTAAAAGCTGGAGTAGTGTCCTAATTGGGGTTTGATTTGCAAGAAGTACTTGAAAAACTTGGTGCTGTGGACTGACAGTGGTATCTTAAATTGTCAGTGGCTCTCAGGATGCCCTCCTTCCAAAAATGATATCAGTACTGGGTGATAACTCTGCAGAAAATAAGTGAGGTCTGGCTTGGGTGGAAGGGTTGGTTCAAAAGCATAAACAATTTCTTAATCTCCCTCTAGGAAATTGCTTCAACATTTTTAAAAGGATTTGTTTTAGTTTAAAAACTGGGGCCTGGTTCAGCATTAACAATATTAAACTTCAAAAGACAAAGTAACAGCCCAAAAAAAGAAAAAGCTGTTGATTGGCAAGAAGGCCTCTGGTGCAATGTACCATACTCAAAAAAGAGAAGGATGAAAGAGGAGGTATTTTATTTCTTTACCTGAGAAGATAAATAAATCCTCAAAAATAATTGTTTCATCATTAGAAAATCAGAACCAAAAAAGTTAGAGATTTTTAAAGTATCTGTAGATCAGCAGCAGAACCCCATGATTACCTTCTCCTTGCAGAAATCTCGTTGCTGTAATCACAGACCCTAAATATTAGTACCATTTCTTTTTATCAGTTTTTCAGAGAAATTCCTTCTTTTTTTTTGTGCCACGAATTCACTCTAATTTCTCTTGCACCATCAGGACTTATGAAATACAACCCCTGGTATTCCAATAATCATTACTAAGTGATGCTGCTAAAGGCCTTAGTTATTTACACATCTTTTTTAAGTGGCCAGAAGCTAAAGCCTGGAAGGGCAGAGAAACTCTCTTTATGGATTTAATTTTTCTTAAAAGTCAGGTACAGTTTGTTCTATGTGAAATTCTTTCCTGTATTTGGATCCAAATGAAGACATTCCCTGCCAAATTAACCATGAATATTAAAGAACTATACAGCCAATATGGCCCCAAAGGACATTTTCCTTTATGTCTTCAGCTGTGCCTTCATTATATCCAGGATGTTTACAAGGAGAAAAGATGTTTTCTACCCTCTTTGTTTAATTTTTTGGATTTGTGGGTTCAAATTCTAGTAATGCCTCTCTCATACCGTGGTCTGAGCAGGGTCAAAGCTTGTCAAAGTGAAGAAAGGACATTAAAATCTCATTTCTCTAGTTTTTACCTAATTCATCATTTCTTATCATGTAGCCTTAGTTACTCCTCTGTTGTTCTTTTCCATCTTCCCCTTTTACCCCTGGCCTGCCAGAGACTCCTGGCGACCCATGAAGGGCACATCCCCCCAGCTGGCGAGTGAAAACCAAAATGAAAGCATTACTCTGGTTTCTGGGAAAGCAGGCAAGTGCAGAGAGCATTTCTAATTTACACCAAATTTAACTGGAGGGAAGGAGAAGTCATTTTCTGTACTGACTTATTTTCACCTGGAAACAAAGATCGAGACAGGGAGCTGTGAAATCTGTCAGCTGGAGCAGCTAAATCCTCGGGAGCACTCGTGGCTCGTGGGTGAGGTTGGTTTCTAGTTTCTGCTGTGTGCTCCATTATCTGTTGATTGCATGAGCAGTTGCCATCCCCGGGGTGTGGAACTGTTTTGAATTGGAACGAGGTGGCTGTCGAGATGTTTTATGAGCTGTTAGAGGAATTCAGCAAGCCAGCACCAGGCACACAATTGCTCGGCGTCTGTTTGTGGCTCTGTCTTCTTGTTTTGGACATAACGCTGCCATTAACGTGGAGAAAATTTACTTTTTAGCTTCCCACACTAGATCATGCCTCTTAGCCCCGTGATTTCAGTATAGTAGCACCAAAGAAGGAGACTTGGAAGAGGAAAGATTCTTGATCTGTCTGTAACTTAAGTCAGTCGTTATTTTGTACACTGATTCCAGTTAACCTTGGAAGCAGTGTTGTTCTCCTACCTCCATTGAGTGTTTCCAACGTAGGAGGCACAGATCAAAGACTTTAATGTTCATGAACATCTTTTTTTTATTGCTAAATATCCACAGAATGCTCGTCCTCCACCTTCTTCTCCCACCTTATATTCCAGCGTGCTGCAGTGCTCTGTCCTTTCTCCAGACTCCGAGGAATAAGCAGCTGGAATCTGGGAAAAGCCACGGGAATCTCTCCTGCCTTCCAGAGCTCCAGGAGTGTTTGGACATCACTCCCAGGGATGCCCAGGGTGGGATTGTTGGGGTGTCTGTGCAGGGCTGGGGGCTGGGCTGGATGATCCCTGTGGGTCCCTTCCAGCTCAGGATACTCTGTGATGCTGTGATTTTCTTTGCCAGATGTGGGACTTCTTTTACCCAAGTCCTGTCCAGCAGATTCTATGGATATCAGCTGGAATGTGGTGAGAAAGCAGAGTAATTTGAGTATCAGAAAGAGAACAGATGGTTTCAGGCTCAGAGCAGAGATGCCCTGGTTGCAGGTGCTGCCTCTGCCTTCACAGCCCAGGGATTATCCTAAAGGAACCTGTGCAAGGTGACTAAAACCCCAAACTCATTAAAGCTGCATGGCTGTCCACATGGGTGAATTCCCAAAGAGATGGAGGATTCAGAAGTAATTCCAAGGAGGTGCAGAACAGCCCTCCCGGAGGGATTCACCACGCCCAGCCTTTCCTCACACCCTCACTGCTGCGTGCCCCCGTGGCCCTGGCTGCCCCTGACCCAGCTGGGAAACTGCTCAGTGCGTGTGGGCCGCCCCGAGCCGTGCTGGGGCCGTGGCCCAGTGCCAGCAGCAGGTGCTGGGCCTTGGATGGCATCGGGAACAGCTCAGCGGGGAGCTGGCAGCGGGGCTGGAGGCGCCATCTGTGTGCTCACACGCTCGGGAGGCAGCAGCAGGGCAAACGTCCCCCCACACCACGCCAAGGAGCTCTCTGGCTGCCCCCTTTCTCACGCTCCTGGTCGTGGCTCAGGAAGGTGGAAGGAGCCAGGTGGGAATGGCCCCATCCCAGCACAACCTGGTGCTTCGTGAGGAGGTCTCCTCGTGCTTCTGTGGGGAGTGACTGCGAGAGAAACGCAGGAGAAAGGAAGGGTTTAGAGAGGTACCCAAAATCACACGGAGGTGCTTGAAATGTTTGGGTGAAATCCTTAATGTGTTGTAGGGAGTGATTGCAAGAGAAAAAGGATGAAGGAAGGATTTAGAGAGGTACCCAAAATCACACGGAGGTGCTTGAAATGTGTGGGTGAAATCCTTAATGTGTTGTAGGGAGTGATTGCAAGAGAAAAAGGATGAAGGAAGGATTTAGAGAGGTATCCAAAATCACGTGGAGGTGCTTGAAATGTTTGGGTGAAATCCTTAATGTGTTGTAGGGAGTGATTGCAAGAGAAAAAGGATGAAGGAAGCATTTAGAGGGGTATCCAAAATCACATGGAAAGTGCTTGAGTTGTTTGGATGAAATCCTTAATGTGTTGTCCAGCTATTGCTCTGTGGAGAGATGCTGGGTTAAGTATTTCTGTACTGCCTTTTATTATTTTCACAGAGTTAAATGGATTGTAAGGTTCCATCTCTCCCTCAAATTTGGTGGGAAGTGCCCAGAACATTACCAGGGCTCCAGGATGATCACAAAAGCCTGGCTTTTATGGCAAGCTGAACTACCTTTTTCAGTAAAAATTCTGTGTGTTTGTGCATGAAATTCATCAGTCTAAACACACATTTTATCTGATTTTTCTTTTTATTTCAGTGAGAAAAGCACGTGAGTGGTAATTGATTTTTGGAGGTGTTTGTGAGGATACCAAGTGCCCTGGAGCTGCTATCATATGTTAGGTGCCAGGTGCAATTAATAATACTGGGAAATGATCACCTTAAGAACTGTAATTGGTTTTAGTCTGAAGATCCAGTGGCAGGACATGACGTAAAATGGGTTTTTTTACCTGATTCAGACCTGCAATGCAAGAATTTCAGTTCTGTAGTTCTGTGAACCAGATGAACCCCACGAGTAAGGCCTTAGCCATACTTTTTAAAAATTAATTATGATTTCTCTGTACTTTGCTCAGCGTGAGCCTATAAAAAAGGTATTTTTTTGTCAATTTATGTGCTGACAGCAAGGCAGGTGTTCTGAACACAGCCCGTCAGATGGGGCTGACGTTGGACGTGGAAATCTGTTGTGTGAAGCACCCCACAAGATGTCCAAAAGCATCAAGATTAATTCTGGATATTCAATCCATCACAGTGACCACACAGAAGAAATGTAGGAGAACAATCCTACCAGCTACAATCCACAAGCTTGTCTTCTCCCAGCTGGAATAACTGTTAATAATTTTACGATTTCTCTTTTTTTTTTGGTGTTGGGTTTTTTCCCATCAGCTGCTTCAGATTTTTACAACCCCCTGACTTTACACTAATTAAATTCACCGTTACATATTTGTACCCAAAACATTCTCCATCCTTGCTGGTGCATGAGGAAGACACAAGTGAGGTGAGTAAAGCTGGTGCTGAGCAGGTAGAAAGATTTGAGTCTGGTCCACTAAGCAGAATTGAAATGTGAAGCTCGATTTTCCCCAGCTGCCGAGCGCCTCCGCTAATGGACGCGCTTGTTTTATTTTTGGGCACTTCTGTGCCTGAGAGCCTAAATGGTGAAAATTGAGGCACGACTGCAGGGGAAGTCGTGCTGCAGGGCTGAAGCACAGCTCAGGGGAGAGAACAAAAACACCACAGCTCTTTGCTAAATATATGTTGCACAGGAGGAAGCGCATGTAAATAAGTGATGCCGGATTGGTTTTTTTGCCTTTTTTTCCTTTTATATATTCTCTATATTCCCCACGCACGTATTTGTAGCTCTGTAGCCTGTTACTGTATTTGTGGCTGGTTTTCCTAGTGCCCTTCCCTACCTTTTCCCTAGGCAGAAAGACAAACCACATTCCAAAACCCCTACCCTGTCGTGCTTCTTTCTGGGAACCAAGGCCGAAAAAACAGCTCTTTGAGAGCTTCCTGGTGATTTTTGTCGGTTGTGCTAATTTGCTAAACTTTTGGGATAATATTGATATAGGAGGTAATATAAAGGTTGGTCTTTATTGGAGGCCTCCAGGGGCAGATAGGGAAAATGTCCACAAATACCCACCCTCCACGGGGTGAATACAGTTTTATAAGTTTAGCAAATTAGCACAATTGACAAAAAACACCAATTAGGAGCACAAGTGGTGATGCAATTCCCCCCCACCTCCAGTTCAAGCCCTTTCTAAATGCTCCCCCCTCAGGCTGGGACCAAGCTTTGCTGATGGACATGTGTCTCCAAGAGCTGGTTTTTGGGTAGGTGTATACACCACAGCACCCTCGGTATGTGCCACCAGCACTGCTCAGCCTCCTGCACCACTCCAGGCTGGAGATTTCCATGTGTGGCATGGAGAGGGGCACCAGGGAGGGCATGGAGAGGTTTGGGTTCCTGCTGGCAGTGCCACCGCTGTGGCGGTGACGGAGGGACAGGGCACACCCGTGGCCGTGTCCCTGCTCCTCTCCCCTCTCCCTTGTGCCTGGCTGGGTGCCCTGGCCTTGGCACCGATGTCCCTGAGCAGGCAAACCATGCCAGGGCTGAGGAGAAGCACAGAAATGTTGTTGATGCCCAGCCCTGTGTTTGAACGCTGGTGACGGATTCTCCCGGCTGTGTCTCGGGCAGAAATCGTTCGCAGCAGAGGTGGTGTCACCTTTGAGCCTCCCCTGTGGCATTTGGGCTCAGTGATTTCTGCTCAGGTGGCAGCATCTGAGCCAGCTGGACACCGGGCAGGCCGGTTCCGTGAGCTGCTGCTGCTGCAGGGAGAGCCCACGGCCGCTCGCTCGCCTTCCATCTGTCAGAAAATGCGTCCGTGTGAGCAAGGGGAGAAAATAAACCCACATTTTGCACTGAATTCAGCTCGGAGCGCCTGATGATGACAACTCCAGGGGGATATTTTGAACATGAATCCGTGATTCATGTCCGAACGCGTTTTTCATTGCGTTTTTCACGTGTGGCCCTTCTTTGCCATGTAATAATGCACAGTTATGACTGTTCCTCCACGGAGGATTTAATTTCCTCCTTGCTCGGGAGTCAGTCCGTGCACAGCTCGCTGACAGAAGATCTCCCTGTCTTTGCCACAGAGGAGCTTTTGGAGAAGTGGAATGAAGTGATTTGCACCTCTCTCTCTACGGGGGGTGTGTGTAAGCAGGCTGGGGAAGTATGGATGTGAAATCAGGATTTCAGCTGGGTTTGGGACCTGCGTAACCGAGGCTCCGTGGCTTCCAGTTGACTCAGAGTGTGTAGAGTGAATTCATCTCCTCTCGCAAAGGCCATCTATTTCTAGAACCTTTGTGTGCAGTCAGGCTGATCACTGAAATAAAGTCACTTCTTAAAGTGCAAGAAAGCAGCGTGGTTTTATTCATCAGATGGATGATTTTAACACATTCAAAGTAAAGGATAATACAGATAATAGGAAATAGCCGGTCCTCCGTGTGAAGTCAGTGTGGGAGGATGTGTTTGGATTGTGGGGTTTTTTTTAAAGTCCACATTTGCTGGTTTTGGGGACATCAAAAAAAAAGTGTGGCTTTTTCTTCCGGGCAGCACACAGCAGATTTTTCACCTGTTTTTATTCTTGCTGCTTTTAAAAAGTAGCAATTATTTAACATCAGTGGAACAATGCTCTTGAAGAAATTGCAAGGCTTTCTTTAAATGGGAGATTTCTAAATAGCAATGTATCTGCAATTGTAATATTTGTAAGCACTCGGTGTAATTACAGATTCACAAAGCTGGCTGCCACAAGAAATGACTTGGTGTTATTGCAAAATAATTAAGTCAGGAACTGCAAAAAGCAACAAAACAGTACTTTGGAAAATGTCACCCTGGAAATTGAATATTATTCTTTTCAAAATCCTCAAGAAAAAGTCCCACTGGAGAACTACTGGGAAAGGAAGGGAAGATAAGGGACGCAGAACACAGACACAAAATTCTCTTTTATAATTCAGTGATGTAATAATAATCCATGGAATAATCCATTGTTTGGTATCACCAATTATTTCAGGTGTTGATAAAATCGGGGTAAAATATTCCTGTGAGTCCAGGTACCAGCAGGTGTTTGTGCATTACATCAGCTCTCAGCAGTTTAATTTTTTGTGTCAGTATTTCTAATATGGATCCCTCTTGTCACAGAGGTACTGGCAGTACTGGATTCTGGGTCTGTGTGGGGCTTTTTATTACTGTTTTTGAGGAAATTCCTTGGTCACTGGATGCCTGGAAGTAAAAAATTCATTCCTTCAGCTGCTCTCCACTGTAGAGACAGGTGGGGGAAAAGGCTTGGAGAGAAAAGAATTGTGGTGTCATTAATAATTAGTTACAGGTGTTTCAGGATTTGAACTTCAACCTGTTTTTGTTAAATTCTGAGTGCTTTTCAAGTCCCACTTCTAAAACCCCTCAGAGCATGCACAGAGCTGTGCAGTGCCTTGGCTTGGCAGGAAATGCCCTGCTCTGTGTGCCAGGCAGGGTCTGCCCTTCTGCCTTGGCCGTGCTCTGTGACACAGCTCCTCTGTCATGAATAAATTAAAACATGGCAGCTATCAGAGCACACAAATCCACATCCTCTTCCAAATCTGGCAGGCCACCATTTAGCACATGTTGGTCTTCAATCCATTTAAAACCTTCTGTATTATGTGAAATAATTCTTCAGCTTATGAAGTTGATTCTCTTAGAACAGTGTAGGATGTTTCAAAGGTTAGGATGTCTTAAAACAGTTTAGGATGTTTTAAAGATTACTTGGCATAAATGTAGTTTTCTAAAGGGTAGGGTTGTTGGGGCTTTTTTTAACCTGGTAATTCCACTGTGATACTTCAGCTTCAACAAGATTGTGTGGCTGTAAAAGAAAGGAAATTGGTGTAAAATGCACTCAGATCCATTCGTGTCCCCAGGAGAGGAAAAACAATTATCCATTAAGATGGAATAAATTTACTGATTTAAAAACGCATCAGCAAGATGCAGGAAAGGTCCCAGCAGTGCTGGGTGCTGTGACTGCAGCAGAGCTTTCAGCACCCCCTGGCTCCATCAGGTGCCTCCACCAGCTCGGGCCATATCCATGGCAGAGCCAGAGGGAGGTAAAGACGGAGAGAGGAGGGTGGAACGGGAGGTAAAGAGGGAGAGAGGAGAATTGAAAGGGATGTAAAGAGGGAGAGAGGAGGATGGAACGGGAGGTAAAGAGGGAGAGAGGAGGATGGAACGGGAGGTAAAGAGGGAGAGAGGAGGATGGAACGGGAGGTAAAGAGGGAGAGAGGAGAATTGAAAGGGAGGTAAAGAGGGAGAGAGGAGGATGGAATGGGATGTAAAGAGGGACAGAGGAGAATTGAAAGGGATGTAAAGGGAGAGAGAGGAGGATGGAACGGGATGGAAAGAGGGAGAGAGGAGGATGGAGTGGGAGGTAAAGAGGGAGAGAGGAGGATGGAGTGGGAGGTAAAGAGGGAGAGAGGAGGATGGAGTGGGAGGTAAAGAGGGAGAGAGGAGGATGGAGTGGGAGGTAAAGAGGGAGAGAGGAGGATGGAGTGGGAGGTAAAGAGGGAGAGAGGAGGATGGAGTGGGAGGTAAAGAGGGAGAGAGGAGGATGGAGTGGGAGGTAAAGAGGGAGAGAGGAGGATGGAGTGGGAGGTAAAGAGGGAGAGAGGAGGATGGAGTGGGAGGTAAAGAGGGAGAGAGGAGGATGGAGTGGGAGGTAAAGAGGGAGAGAGGAGGATGGAGTGGGAGGTAAAGAGGGAGAGAGGAGGATGGAGTGGGAGGTAAAGAGGGAGAGAGGAGGATGGAGTGGGAGGTAAAGAGGGAGAGAGGATGACTGAAGCCCCCCAGTGCACGGGAGGGGGAGAAGGGATGAATCACCATCTTGCACACAATCCCTGCAGCGCTCCCCGCTCTCGCTCCAAACGGGCTGGCACCGGCTGCAGCTCCTTTTGTCCCTGTCCCTTTTGGCTCCCCTCTCAGCACAATCAGCTTTGTCATCCGAGCCGCACTTTCCTCTGTGTTTTTTATTTCCTCTGAGCTTTCTTTCTCTGCAGGCTTTTATCCAGTGCCACCTGTGCCGACGTTTTTCTGATTAAAGCAAATTTAGCTGGCCCCAATCCTGAAATCACGTGCAAAAGGGCTTCTGCAAAAGCAAGGGGACCCTCACAGCTGACTGGCTTATGCGAGACTTGACATGGTTAGGAATGCCTTGCTGTGTAAAGTCTGTAGGCCAGAGGAGGTTTTGGGGCTGATAATTTTCACATCAAGCATATTTGAGGGCTTGCTTTCTATTTTCTAGCACAATAAAGACACTGGTGTATGAAATAATCACGCTTTTAGATTTCAGGTGGAGGCAAAGGCTGATGGCATTTTGGAAGATGGTGCTGGCATTACAAAAGAGTCAGAAATGATGGCTGAATACTCCTCTAATGTTCTGGTTTTAAAGCCACGGGGATCTGAAGGATGCTTGGGTTTTGCAGGGAATACATTTTGGTGGCATTTTGCTCTGTGGCGAGCAGGGCTCTGGGCACAGAACCCGCCTTGTCCCACAGAGATGAACAATTGAAACTGGGAGTGAGAGCTGGGAACAGCACCTGTGGCTCCAGGGGCAGGAGCAGGAATAAATAGGAATAAATAGGAATAAATAGGAATAAATAGGAATAAATAGGGATAAATAGGAATAAATAACTCCTGCCTGCTGTGCTTTTAGGGCTATGAGCTCCTCAGGACAGGGATCCCAGTGGAAGAGGCTGGGAAATATGGGCAGGAAAGAGGGAATCAGCCCATTTTGGTAACTCTGTAGGGAGGGACAGACATCTCCTGGGCTGCCTTCAGCTGTGGAATCTTGAATCTCCAGCCTGGTGTTGAAGCCGTGACAGAAATTGTGTTTGGGGAGGATGTGAGGTGAGAAATGGGCTCTCTGCTGTGGTAATTCCTACTTTTTCATCCCGAGGAAGATAAAACCAGCCTCCCCAGAGTAATGGAAGTAATGAAAAATAGAGGTAATCCTTTTTGTCTACATCATTTATGCCTGCCAGAATGCTGGCAGTTCTGCCAGCTCTCAGCATTCAGAAGTAATAAAGCCCCCGAAAAACTGCTGCTTTATTGGAACATGCGAGGCTTTAAAATACATGAGTTATGAGAGTGAAGGCACATGAAGCCAAATGCTGTTCTATTTTCTTATTTCTAGCTGAAAAGTTGTGTTTCCCCCAATGCTATCGTGTAGAACCCTTTCTCCAGCCCCCCCTCTCGTCTGCTGTAAATTAAATTCTCATCAAATTACGGTGCTAATGATAAATATGCCACTGAGATGTGCCACTTTCAGAGCCCAGGCCAGCTACAGGGAAGTCTGTTCAGGGCTCTGAGGGGTCCATATATTAACTACCTGCACTCAGGTCTTCATTCATCACTCTGCCCAAATGACCTTGAGCAATCAGGCCAATCTTTCTTGTGGGATGCTCACCAGTGGTGTTAATGATTGGGAATTGCATGGAATATGCTAAGGAGTGCTCTTTCTGCTGGGCAGACTTTATTTTCTGTTCTGAGAGTCTCTCAGGCCCTTGGTAACTTCTGCCGTGTGTTGATAAAGGAACAGAATAATTTTGGTTTCATGCACTCCCTAATCAAAACCTCGTATTGGCTTTTTTTTTTCAGCTGAGAAATGCTTTTTTGCAGTGATGCCGTTCTTTTTTAATTGAGAGGGGGATTTGGATAGAGGAAAATAAATTGCTTTACCTAAGAGTACGTGTCAGCTTTCTTACAGGAACTTTCTTGTTCCCCTGTGCCTCTAAAACTGCAATTTTAGGGAGGTTTTGTGTGTTCTGTTAAATGACCTGTGTTTTCACAATGAATTCCAGTGAAATCGATCCAATTTTAATTTTTCTTAGTTTCACATTAATCTTGGATCACAGCACTGGACCAGGCACTGACAACCTGTGTCAATTCAGGTGAAAAGATCTGCAGAGAGCTGGGGAATCAAACTCCACAGGGAACACTGGACTCTCCAGGCCTAGAGTAAATTTTGCTCCAATAAATATTTTTCTGAAGTTTGCTCATTTAAAAAAAAAAAAAGAAGCACTTTTTAAAAGCCATTACACCCATTTGCTGTAATTATCTTTTATAATGCAAGGGAATGGAAGAATTTTCCCTTGTTTCCTTTTTTTTTTTTTAATAATATGTAATATATATCATATCTCAAACTATATATCATGTATATAAATAGAGTATTTTATTGGACTGAAATTTATAAATAGAAAAGGGGTTTAAATATATGCAATATTCAAGTATATTTTACAGTGATCTAAGGATACAAAAATATAAAGAGATTCTTTATATGTAAGTATCTATTTAAAAAATCAAAAGGCATTACTAACAAGATGTAGCCCCGCAGAACTGTGTTATTTATGGAGAATTACAAATTGCTGGATTTTTGTGGATCCATTTCTCTGCTTCTTTAAGGTCACCTACCACTGCTGCCATTGAGAGTCAAGAGTTTGTCCTTACCTGTCCCTGCCCTCCTGCTGCTCCCCTGGCAGCACAAATGTTCTTGGGGCAGCAAGAAAAATCCCTTTTCAGCCTGTTTTGTTCTGCTGGTTCTTCCCTTCCAAACGCCTTCCTCCTCCTGCAGCCTTCCCTTCATCCTCTCATAATAATTCCACAAATTTTCCACGTGCCTGTGCATTCTGGGAATGGGAAGCCTGGGAGAAGTCCAACTCAGCTTGGTGCAGAAAATGATAAATTGTTGGAATAGCAGGTTAAAAACAAATAAATCCTCATCGTGGGGGATGTTTTTTCCGTGCCTTTGCTGGGAGGTTGAGCAGCAGAGCATGGAGGGGTTGTTGAGGGAGGTTCCACTGCGCCCACTCACCTCCTCTCCTCGTGGTGGTGGTTTGCAGGATAACAAATAAAAGTGGGGATTCCGGGCTCTGATGCGATACCAGCACTCTTTAAAGGAAAAGCCAGGGATTTATGGAGGAAAGGAGAATTTTATTAAAGGAAAAGTGACACCTGTGTCCCGGCAGACCTCTAAGCACACATGTATGTGCATGTTTTTGTGCACATACGTAGATAATTCATATATCTAGGCATGCACAGACATCCAGCCACCACTTCAGCTCCAGGGCAGGCACCTGCTGCTGGAATAACTGAACGTGGAGCACAGATGCTACCAGGGAAGGCAGAACTGCACAAAAATCACACAATTAGGGGCCCATTTTTTTAATTTGACACACAGTACTCTGCTGACCATCCGTGGAGGAGGAAAGCAGCAAACCCCTGAAACAGCAGGGGGAAAGATAAAACACAGAAAGGAAATAGAAGCTGGTGTTGGCCTCTGAGGTGTGTTAGAAATCCAGCAGGGAGAAGGGGAGCGGGGTTTTAAGGGAGCAGGAGGAGAGCAGAAAGCAAATCCAGTGCGTTGGTTTAGTCTGGCTGTGTTTCACCTCGTTAAAAAATGCTTTTCTAGCAGGGTTGGGGGGAAAGTGAAAGAAAAAGGGTACAGCTTTGGTATGAAATAGATCATTTTGTCATTAGGAAACTCAACTCCTTTGCACCAGCAACAGCAGATCATTCAAGAAGATTCCCTGCCCTGGGAAAAGGGGGGTACCAGCTAAAGGAGTGATGGCAGACTTTAATCTCTCCTGCTGGATTTGGGAATTCCATGGCTCTTTCTTCTTTTTTCAAGCCGTGACAATTTCGCACTTGTCAGATCAGTTTTTATCAGTCCCAAGTATGACAAGTTTGGAGATGAAAACAAACATTGCTGTACCTCTGAGGGAGTGTAGAAGTTAATGAACGTGACAAAACATTCCTTGGGCCCTTTTGTGTCCTCAGTGGTTTCCAGTGGGGTTGTTCTGCAGTGGAACCGGGGCTGAGCAGCAGCCTGGCCCAGTCCCAGCTGGGTTTGTCTTTTCCACGCCTTAAAAAAACCAGCACAAGTCACTGACTGCCCTCATATTCCAAGAATTTGGAATTTTCTTGTGAGCATCTTTTGTTGTTGTTGTTGTTTTTTAATTAGGGTTACAGATTTTGTAAGCAAGTGATGCCCCCAGTCCTCCTTTGAAATAAATCAGGGTACGTTCCCTTGAGGGGAGTCAGAAGCACACAACAAATAAAAAGAACCGTGTGTCTGTTTTCTTTAAAATCCACGTTTCCTCTTGAAATTTAGGGATCTCTGATGCCGATCTTGTGATTTTTATCAGGCCTGTGAGTCAGACTTTTTTTAATTTTTTTTTTTTTTTGTATTCTAAGTTTTTGCTCTAACAGATTTTGCCTGCCCACAGACTACCTCCCATCTGTTCAGGTTAATGGGTTTTCTGCCTGTGCCCAGAAAGGAGCATATTGCAGGATTTGAGTGAGGAATTTCATCTCAAGACACCACTAGTCCTTGGAGTCTGCTTAAACTTGGTTGCCAGGACTACTCCATCCAAGGCAAATAGGAGAAATAACTGGAGATCCTCTTGTGGGAAAATGAGAGCTGCAGCTTGCCTACAGAACAGGGGAAAAAAAGATATGTGTGATAATGGAATGGAAACCTTGGATAAACATTGGGATTGGGAAGTGTTTGAGCTCTCAACTCTTAAATATGTGTTGGGGGGTGAGAGGGAAGAAGGGAAAAGGAGGAAGGAACTGTGAACCCAGGGATGAGACAGAAAGTTGTGATACCTTTCATAAAGGGGTTGTACCAAAAAGAGCCCTCGGGAAAGTCTAAACCAAAGGGATGTCTCATACTGGAACTGTGAATTAATCAAAGTATCACAATATTGTGGGTTGGAATGAAGCCCTTAAAAAGCTGCTTGCCTCGAGCTGCCAGTCCAGGAAAGATGCTCAAAATACGGGGATTCACACAAGTATGGAAAGGGTGAAATTTTGAAGCCTCGACCTGCTACCTTTGGAGAACTCTTTTAAAAAGCTGTGCTGCGGAAAGATTCATAAATCCTTCCCTTCCTTGGCTGGGAAGCTGTGCCTGTCTTTCACCCCCAGCTCAGCCCTTTGGATGCAGAGGTCGGGGTGCTCCCGGCCCTGCTGGGCTGGCTGGGATGGGCTCGGTGTGCTGCTCACTTGTGCTGCTGAGAGCGAGCACAGTAATTCCCATTCCTTCAGCTGCTCTGCACTCCTGGGTGTGCTGGGTGTCATTAAAGGCATCCTTGAGAGAAAGCCAATATCAGACCCTCCCAATTATCTTCTTCCTCAGCAGCAAAGTGCAGCAAACAGCCCAATTTGTGACTCTGGAAGTGTTTCCAAGGTGTTTTTCTAGCTGGGGATTGTGCCTGGATGTGCAATAATGATCCTCTGCTTTCTGTTGGGCCCACCAAGGAAATAACACAGCTTTGGACAGAGCTGCTCACCTTAATCTGCTCCTTTCTGGGCACATGTGTTGAAAATGGGGGTTCTGAATGGTTTTGGACACATTACCCTGCCACGAGGAGTGTGTGCTGGGGGGAATTTGAGGGAAAGCTGGTGAGGGAAGATGGAGAGGAGCAGGGGAGTTGCCATCAAGGTGCCACTGTCCCCAGCTGTCCTGTCTGTCACTGGGGGCTGCTGGCAAGATGTGGACGCTTAAAATCAAGATGTGGTCCCTTACAAATGATGAAAACTGGGTGATTTTGCTGAATCCTTTATTGCCTGTGGAGATACCCAGTGATAAGCTGGACTAAAATGACCACGTTTCCTCTTCTTTCTCTTGGATGAATGATGCAAAAAAAAAATTGTCATAAACTGGTACTGAGGATTTCCCCATCTTTTTGTCTCACAGTTTTTGGTATCCAGACCTGTCTTGTGTTCACTTCTGAGCACAAGGCTCCGCTTTGCTTTCCCTCCACCCCTCCCTGTCCACTGGGGGGCTTTTTCCAGGAGCTGTGTCCCAGCCAGAGGAGGCCCAGGTGTCACATTCAATGATGGGGGACCAGGCTCTTCACCCCTGGCACAACTTAATAAGTGAGATTTTCTACAGTGGAAAAAAGAAAACTTCGGGGAATCTAATCTAGCTAATATTATTTTATTAAATAATTATGCGTTAATGGTTTTTCCATTTATTTTTGAACTTTTCAGTCTCTCAAAGGGAGGTAAAATGTAAAAGCAAAAGGCAGGGATGGATTTTGGTCATTGCCAGCTCTGTACCCATGTGTCTTGTGGAAGCCTCACTGTAGCTTGGATGGTGATAAGTGCATTTCCTTAATTTTGATCTAAAGTACAGCTGAGGAAATACCTCAGCTCTTCTTTTTCCCCCTGAAATTTTGCAGAATTAATAGAGCCCAATAGGTAGCAGTGGTGAATAGATGGAAATCACTGCTCAAAGGACCTTTCATTGCTCCGATTTTATGTACAGCGATTATTATTTTGGTTTAAAATTAAACCACTATTACTTTTAAATTGGTAATTAGATTGACAAACTGGCGAAAGCCCTCCAAACGAGGGTGTTTTTGCCAGTGACTTTCCAGAGCTGCAGCTCCCGGCAGATGGCACTGCTGGACTGGATGTAGGTGAGGACCTGCTCTCCTGCAGCCTGGAGAGGGGGCAGAAGCAGGGATTCATTATTCTCGAAACACAGACATCGCAGGGATGAGTCTTGGTTTGGTTTGCTTCCCTTTCCTTGGCACCCCCATGAAGTCTGAAATGGCTGGAGGTACAAACTCGTGGAAAGAAATTTCGGATTTTTGTCTTAAGTAACCCTGGTTGAGCTGACAGAATGTGAAATGCATTTAGAAGAGATGCCCGTAAGCACAAAAACCTTTATTAAAAGTCACTAAGATTGGCTTTGGTTGCCCTTAAATCTTCCTGAAGGAACCTGCCCTTGTTTGCTTCATGCTGTTAGTGCAGGTTATGGCTGGATTATCAGAAAAATGGGATCCACTCATAAGAAGTCTTAAAAATAGCCTCAAAACAAAACCTAAAATAGTTCAGATTCTGTCTGTAACTCAACAGTGCCTTTTTTTTTTTTTAATTAGCTGCTGGACAATGGAACAGGATAAGTAATTAATGAGAATGGAGAAGCTCAGACTGCAGGAGTTTACAATGAAGTTAATGAGCACAGTGCTCACCAGGTGTGTTCTGGTTGCTATGGGAAATAGGTGGTGGTTCAGACAGTTATAAAAACTCCTGGGGGTAAGAAAAAACCTCTAAGGTGATAAAGGAGAAGAGGAGAAAAGATAGAAAATCCTGACTTCAGAAGTTGTCAGAAAGATTCACAGACTTGCTTTTAAAAAGAATTAATGGCCATGTCTGCGAATTCTGGTGAATTTTCTTTTGATTGTGCTGTTCAGGTCTTAGGGATTACTTGCTCATTTTGTGTGCTCTAGTTTCTTCCCAGCTCACAAACGAAAAAGAAGGATTTGAGAAGGCACTGGCAGAGTGCCATTCTGTGGGGATTCTGATAGGAGAGCTGCCTCGAAGCAATCTCTGACAGAGCTACAGACTAATTTGTGTGGATGCAGTAGCAAGGCAGACTGAAGGCAGCAGCCTTTTCTTTCTGAAGCGAAATAAACTTGCAGGATGGACACCCTGGGTCTCCAGCTCCAAGAGGTTTTCAACACATCCTGAATTTTTGTCCCAACAGGCCTTAGTTTGGACTAATCATGAACACATTCTCCCTCTGAGTGCTGTTATTTGTTTGTGTTTTGTTTGCTCGCCGGGAGGATCGTCCTTGCCCGGAGTCGTAAATTCACAAGTGAAAATATTTACCAGTAACCAACTGCAGATTTGGCTCTTTCGTAACCAGGGCTGCTGTGGGGGGCTCTGCCAAATGGGAGAGCTCTGCTCCTCCTTGGGAACAGCATTCCCGTTCCCTTCTCCAGAGGAACCAGTGCCACGGGCTGCCCAAGGGCCCATCTGCAGGGAGGTGGCCAAGAGCCTCCAGCCCTGGGGGCCGCGGGTGAATCCCACAGGGTGAGGTGGGGCTCAGCTCATCCCCTGGGCTCGGGGCTGGCTGGCACCCAGGGAATGGGAAGGCAGAGGTGAGCCCTGCTCAGACCTCTGAGATTTTGGACCAGGCTTTGCTGTGGTGTGCAGAAGAGAGCACGGGGAGTGTTCTCGCACAGTTCTCACCCCTGTGGGCACTGGGGGAGTTAATCCTGTAGGTGTGAATCCTTCAGTTCTGTAATTATTGCGGCTATTGCTACGTGTATGTCAGAAGGGAATGTTTGTTTGCATGAGCTGCTCCGTGCCTGTTACACTTGCGTGTGTTAGCAGTAAATCTCAGCTCTGACAGCACCTAGCTGTGCAAAAAATAGGAAAAAAAACAGGGGAGGGGAAGGGGAGATTTGTTGGAATCCCACCCTGTGCCCAGCACGGCCTCTGCTCCTCACAGCTGGGAGGGCTTGGGGTGCTGGGGGTTGCAGCTCAACCCCTGGGGCTGCTCAGTTTCCTCCCACACTGCTGGATTCCCAAATCCCAAACCTGTGGGGCTCCATACTGCTCCACTGTTACATTTCCCTGGGGAATGGTATGATCCTCCCAAGAGACCCCCACAAGCTGTAACTATGTTAGCCTGACGTGGAGCGTGTCCCTGTGTCCCANTTTGTTTGCATGAGCTGCTCCGTGCCTGTTACACTTGCGTGTGTTAGCAGTAAATCTCAGCTCTGACAGCACCTAGCTGTGCAAAAAATAGGAAAAAAAACAGGGGAGGGGAAGGGGAGATTTGTTGGAATCCCACCCTGTGCCCAGCACAGCCTCTGCTCCTCACAGCTGGGAGGGCTCGGAGTGCTGGGGGTTGCAGCACAACCCTGGGGCTGCTCAGTTCCGTCCCACACTGCTGGATTCCCAAATCCCAAACCTGTGGGGCTCCATACTGCTCCACTGCAGGGCTGGGCATGACCTGGGCGATGCACACCTTGGCTGGGGTAGTCCTGCACCAAACCCTTGGGAGAGCGTGGAGCGTGTCCGATTCCAGCGGTCGTGAAGCACTAAAAACGTGGCTCTCTTCTGCTTCACAAGTGATGAGAAGGGTGTGAGCCACGGGGGGATTTTGTGTTGTTGTATTGCGCAGTCAGACCAAAAGGAGCGTGCTTCCCTCTGACAGAGATTTTTGGGTTTTGATTCAGCTCCTAATTAGACGCACCAGGAGCAAATAAAGCGTTTGCACAGCTGCCTGTCAGACACCAGGGTCAGGAAAGCCCCTTCTCATCTCTGCTCGCTTCCCCCTTTGTCACAGCATCCTCACCTCGAGCTCTGTTTTGTGTCGCAGGTCCCCACAGATTCCCCTGGCTCGGAGCTTTATGGGCTGTTTCTGTGTAGGAATTTTTAAAGCCCAAATTCCCAAGGCCGGGCTCACCTGGGGGAGCATGGCTGCAGGATTACTTGTGGTGCCAGTCTATTGTAGTGAAAAACACAGCTCTCTCACCAGCAGGACTGGAAAATTCTGTTGTTCCCTAATCCATAGTGAGAAGCTGAAAAACCTCAGAACACAGGCTCTTAGTTATTAGGCTTTTCAGAGAACATGGAAATCAATAAACCAAACATGGGTATTTGAAGTACAGGTAAAATTATGTGATTGTATTTCAAGGTGTAGTATTAAAATACAAGGTGGTTGGTTTAGTTTCCTAACACACTTGGGAAGCTTAAAACCAGTGAAAAGGTGCTACTGGCAGCAGCGTTTTCTATTTTCTTGGTATCCATTTGCACTGAGAATTGTCTGTACAATGTAATTCCCATGGATATTGGAACTCAAGTATCTTGGGGCAAGTGAGATTTGGTGGCAGCATTCTGGACCTTCCCCTGAAGCCAGCAGCTAGGTAAAATGCACATTTCTGAGGCTCATTCTTCCATAATAACTGAGAAATTATTTTTGTTTTCTGCTGAGCACAGTGCATGAAATTCTCCTTCCCCCGAGGTGGGGAAATTGCACTGGAAGTACCACCCAGTCTCTGATCCACATTTGGAGTCAGAGGAGACTCATGAAACCAGTGGAAACTCCATGCATGCAGGAGAAAAAAGCCCACCTTGAAAATATTCTTTAATTCACCAGCAAATAGCAGAGGATCATAGAAAGCATCAGCAATTAGTGGCAATTTAATCCATCGGAGGTCAGTGATTAATTTCCCTGTGAGCTGTTGATAATGCTGCTCAAAACACATCGAGGCTGCTCTGACTGTGGCTGTGAATGTGCTTTTTCTGGTGGATTTAGGCAGTTTACAAGCTGGGTTCATGCCACGCGTGGTGCCTGTTGCCCATCCCCGAGCACAGGCAGGCACTGAAATATTCCCACTATTTCCAGGCACCCTGTGTGCAACTCCTGCCTGCCCTGCTGTCCCTTGGAGCCAGCAAATCCAGGGGCTGGTCATGGATTTGTTTATCTGTGATTGGAAACCTGTCCTTAGCCAATCTCCTCTGTGTTTGTTCCTACTGGAGAGGGCAGCAAAAGCCATCGACCCCTTTCCTTCCTGCCTCTGTGCAGATGCTAAACCAAGATGAGGTTTTGCGATGGATCCACTCAAAAAAAACCAGGGGAGCACGTGATTGTCTTGATATAAACATAAAAGCATAAGTTTCAGCTGCATAAAAGAAAAATTGAAACATCAAATGCTGTTTTACACCAATTATTTGGGCTTTCCGTTCAAATGTGGCCTCGAGTGTGATGTTAGTGGGAGTGCATGACTTCCATCTTCCCCCTTTTTCTTTCTTCCCATTGAGTGGCTCATGCAGAGCCTCGGAGAGGTTTTTAAGATACATTTTCTGCATTAAATTCAGGATCCTCAGAGGTGAAAATTCAAACAATGTCATAGCCCAACACGTTATATGTGAAGTAACACTGCAGTGTCTCCAGGCATAAAAGATTCAGATTTACCTCACCGAGTCACACATCTTCCTTAGAGATGTCTGAGACACCTCAGAGGACTCAGTATAAATAGAAGAATTAAAAGGCAGATGCATTTCTGATGAAAAATGGATTGGGTTCAGTCTCAGAGGCTCTTTCACTCCACACTGGTTTATATGGCTTTTCAGATGTTGCCAGAAATGACCTCCTGGCAGTCTAAAGTCTTTAGGTTCACTTAATTTCCTTTACCTCAATAAGAAAAAACAAATTTACGTATCTGTAGATTACATTTCTAGCTGGCTTGGGTTTTTTCTGTCACAAGCTGTTCGCCAGGGGCTGCACCATGGGACATTTTAGCCACTTATTCAAGATGGTGTACCTTCCTTTCTAAACAGGATTGCTCAACAACAGTTTGTGCTCCTTTATCTTGGTTATCAGCAGAAGAAATGGAAAGAATGGACCACTCAGTTGGTGAGGAAATGCCAAATTTGTTACCTTGTCCTGCAGTGTTGTTGTACTGGCTGCAGGAGATGAGGAACTTGGGGCAGCTGGTGCACAAGGAGCAGTTTGAGGCTCGAGCACCAAGCACCAATAAAAGCTGGATTCAGCACAGCAACATTTCGTAACTCGGCTGGGTGATGTTTTCCTGTGTAAAAGTTGGAACTTTCTGTTCATCTCATGAGTACAAAATATTTTTATGACCCCAGCCCTGGGAAAGTGTAGTAGTCCCGTCCTAATGAGTCTAACAGATTTGGAAAAGCTTAGGGTGTCTTGCATCATGTATTGGGTCTTCTGCTGATGAGGGAATGAACATTTAAAAATACTCTCATTTGTCATCCAGTTTGCAGGAAAAGAGCTCGCAGAAGTTACATCGTGACTGTAAATCTTGCAGAGAAGTAATGGGCTAATGGTAAATATTACATAATGGGAGGTGTGGGATTTGGAGACATTACCAGCAAGGCAGACTGGTGTTTGGGCATGAAAGAGGACTTGTTTCACCTTGAGTGGGCAGAAAATGAGGCATTTGCAGTTGAGCAGGCTGTTTAAAAGACCCAGAAAATTTCAGTTTGACTGAGAGATTCGGGAGTAGGAGGCACTTTCCTCTGCACTGCATCCCCAGTGAAAGCACTGCTCAGGCACAAAGCAGAGGGACAAACAGAAACCCTCCAGATTAAAGCAACAAAGATGTTTCTCAGGCTGGAAAGAATAAAATGGCTCTGTTCTGTTTAAATGATCAGAGTAGAGGGGATCTGATACATGCCAAGGGATGGGAGAACTTGTTAAAAAAGAAAGGGCTGGTAATAAATTAGGAGAATAAAAAAAAGGGATTGAGTTGGTGGTTATGGAAGCCTCTGAAGGGGCCACATATAAATCTGTTGTATAAAACCCCACCTTTCTAGCAAAAGCTGTGTGCAGCCCAGGCAGGGAAATGGAATAATTGCTGCTTAATAAAATGATGTTCTTTATTTCTAGGTAGGCTATGGGTTATTTTTAAATAAGCTTTTAGAGCTGAATCTCTTAAGGCAGCTCCTCCACGGCCTGGGCAGGGAAATCCTCCCCTGAGAAGTGTTTACTCTGTTTTTTCAGGAGTTTGGCCATCCCTGGTGCAGGGAGTGGGGCGAGGTATGAGGGTGCATGCAGGAGGTTTGGGTTTTAAGCAAGTATTTAGCAAAGTTCTCTGCTGCTGGCTGCAGAAGGGAGGGAAGGAAAGCCTTGTCACCCAGGAGCAGCGATTCCTGCAGAGGGGCTCTCCTGCCCTGCCCAGCTTGGGCTGCGGGGTGGCTGTGCCCTCGTGTCCTCAATAAGAATGGGCAGCTCAGCGGTGAAGAAACCCCACAGCCTGACAGAATTAACTGTGGCAGTGCCAGGGCCGGGCCAGCCGCGAGGGCTGCGCTGAGATGCACCAGGAGAGGAAGTGCTTGCCTTTGTTCCCACCAATTCTCTTTCCATCTCTTCTGATTGACAGCTCTGGTGTAGAAATATTTGATACAGCGATTTCACATACAGAGACACCAGGAAGCCTGAGACATGCTGGCAAAAGCCCTTTTTTTCTTCACGGGCAGTTTATTTTCCCCTTCAAAAGGCTGGGCTGAGAGTGAAGAACTGCATCAGTCGTGTCCTACCTGGCGCGCTGGGGAAAGAACGTTTGTATGAAATAAATCAAATTTCAGCTGGGGTTCCTGTGAACTGTCACCTCCCCTGGTGGATGGCTTGGAAGGGCAGTCCCTGTGTCCTTGCCGTGGCAGTGCTTCTGCTGGAGAGGGCGTTCCATGCAGCTGAGTGATTAACAGCAGAGCGGAACTGCTGGGAGTGTGAGCCATGGCACCTGTTGGAACAACCTGAGCTGTCCCAGAGCCAGGGAAATGTGCTGCTGTGCAGATTTATGGCTCCTGCTCATGGAGATTGCCATTAATCTAACGAAATCCAGCTCAGCAGGGAGCACTTGGAAAACTAAAAGTCACTCAAAGTCACACGTCTGATGTGTTCTGTCGTTTGTTTTATGGTGATGGTTTGCTTCTTCTGAGGCAATTTCTGTGCGAAGTAGTAGCTTGAGCAAACATCTCTGTTCCTTGTGAGGGTGAAATACTGGCTGGGTCAGGTGCCAAGGGTGGAACTCCTCCGTGCAGAAACAAAAAGGACGTGTCCTGAACCCAGACAGGTCTTTGCAGAATCTGAGTAACACATTTAAGAGCATCAAGGTCTTCCAGAGTCAGGTTTTAAATAGAATATTTGTTTGTTTCTTATCAGTTTCTTTTTGCAGAAATGTGGAACAAGCAAATAAAAGAAAGTCTTTAAATCACGGTGTTTACAGTATTCTGGATAATTTCTATTTAAGCATGATAACCTCACCATAGGTGAGTTATCCAGGTGAGGGTTTCCATTAGCTTGGCTGACTGGGAAGGCAGCACAGCAGGTGCTGGCATTGCCAGTTGTAGAGCACATGGATATTGACAGAGAAATCCCCCTGGTTTCAGTGGGCTGTGGTTTAATTCCCACGAAATGAAAATGCTGTTCAGATCTTACCATGCACTTACTTTTGTTCACAGTATCTTATGGTCTTCCTGTATTTACAAAAGTCTTTTTTAATTGAACCAGAGAAGGAATTATTCCTAATCAGATTTGAGCTTGAAGACTGGGCTCAACTTGAAGCTTCAGCTTGAAGACCAGGCTTGGTTTTTCTTCAGTGTGTTTTAGTTCGAGGTTAGTGCAGCAGCACTTTTTAAGTCCGTGGAATTCTGGCTGGGTGTGTGACATTATTCTGTGAGTACCTTTACATGCAGCTCACTGATAATTCCAGTGAACAGTTATTGGGGAATATTCTCTGTGTGGTGTGTATGTGTGTGTGTATATATATATACACTGTGGAACTGTAGGTAGGTGAAGAGGGAAATACATAAGATTTTTTATATATATTTGAAACACCTTTAGTGACTCTGCTTCATTCCTTGTCCTTGCCAAAGTTCAGTGAGTGGAGTGAGTTTGTGTCAGGCCACCTCTATGGCAGCTGCGTATTCTCTGGTTGTTAAATGTTAAATGTGGATTGTGAAGCAAGAAATGCATCAATATTTCAGGTATTTTGAACAGAATCTGCCTATCCGAGGCCATGCCAGGGACTGCAGTGGGCAGCGTCCCTTCCACAGCTCTCTGCTCTCTCTGCTGGCTTTGGAAAGCAGGGTTTGAGTTTCAGGGGGATGATGGTGCCCCTTTCTTTCCTCCTCTTCCTTACCTACAATGCAAAAAAGCATCAACAACAGGCAGCCAAAGCTTACCTGGCTTGGGGCATGTTTGTTTTTAACTTCACTCATGCTGGCAGCTCACCTCACACCCCTCAGAGACCCTGTCCTGGAAAGCTCTGAGAGCTGGTTACAGCCATTCCACGCTCTAAGCCAAGAGCAATTAGGCTTAACAGGAATTTTAAATTACAATTGAATGGGACCCTGTAAATCAATAACACCAAATGATTTCGTTCCTCATCTCCCCTCTCCAAAAAAAAAATAAATTACCATAAGTATGTAAATAATGTCTTTATGAAAGGATTGCCTCTCTCTTTTATTGAAAATGGGAAATAACTCAAGCAGGGCATGGCTGAATTTCCTAGGTAGAGTAAATAAAACAAAAACTAGGTTCTATTTCACAGCAAACACATGCTAAGAAACTCGTAGACTTTGTTCTAAAATGCTCGAGTCATGAGTCTGTAAGTTATATTTTAGAGACTCCAAGATAAATTCTTGCAATTTGTGGCTCAGCGTTTGGAGAATATTGTGGAATATCATGCATTTTTATAAAAGTTGTTGGCTAAAGCTGCTGTGAAATAAGTCTCTTTAAATGATTGAATGTCCAATTTGTTTTCAAGCCTCAGATTGCTTAACTCCAGTCCTTACTATTCCTGTTTATTTTCAAAGCTGAAGTCATTTGTTGAAATGTGAATCCTGCCAGGGTTTAGCTGTTTGGAGGTTGCCTCACGTTTAAGTAGAAAGACTGAATTTAGAGGAACAGCGTCTCATAATGAGCAGTTAATGAATATTTTGGTTATCTCACTAACACACACATGCAGTGGACTTGGAGTGAAGAGTAGAAGGGTCTGCCTTGAGTTCTCTGTGGTTTCCCAGTTCCATTTCCTCTCTCAAAGATATCTGTTAGGGCAGGCCTTGGGGGAAGTTTAATCTCTGTGGATGGCCAAGTTTTGTTCAGATCTGAAGAAACTGAGTATAATTCTAAACTCATTTTTCCAGTCTCCAAGAGGCAGCTTCACTATAACCAAGTAGCCAAGATAATTCTATTACAATTAAATGTGTCGTGTGATGTCCAATAATTCATTTACCTCACCTGTTACTGCATCAGAAATAAAGTCCAGGAGCTCATCCTGCTCCCAATAGAACTCAGCCAGAACAATGCTCTTAAATTCATGGCGGTCAGAATCTGGGCTTTAAGTATTTTTTTCAGTGGTAAATCTTTAGTTTTTCGGTGAGGCATTAAAGCTGCCTGTTGATGTGAGCTGGATGCTTTCCTCCCGAGGCAGGTGTGGTGTTACCCCTGACTGTGAGACCTTCCTCCCTGCTCTGGCACCAGTGTCCTGGCTGTTCCCATAAAACATGTCCAGAATCTTCAAAGCTTCCCAGAGGTGATACCCACATTCCTCTTACGGGATTCCTAAACAAATTTGGAAAGGGAAACAAGTGATCAATGATATTTCTGTAAATTAGGTTTATGTTTAATTTCTACTTTTAGTGTTGGCAAAAATATTTGGCGACACTAAGCTGAGTGTGCACCTCCTAGAGCAAAGCAATGGATTTCAAACTTCATCTTTCCTGTGTATTTACTGCAGGAATGCAGTGTAAATAATAATAATACAAGTGGTTCCTTCCTTGTTTTCTACTTACCAATTGCATGTTTATACAGAATTAATTGCTGGGCAAGATTTTAGAGTGTGGTTTCAGTATAAACACTTCCTTTGCTTTCTGCCATCCATTATCCCCATCCTTAAGATATCCTTAAGAAATACCCTAATTCCTTTGGAAATGCCACCCAAGGCAGTGTTTTCATTTGATTTTCATGAAGTTTGGTTCTTCCACTATTGAAACCAGTGGTGAAACTCTTCTGCACCACAGTGGGAATAAGCAAGGATAAATTGTTAATATTTGTATTAATATTGTTTTCATTGGTGAGGTAGATTTCAGGTAATACAACAGCATTTTGTTGGATGTTGAAAATGGACAAAGTTACTCTTCTTTACCACTTGAGGTGATGTTCTGGGATGTTCTTGTTTTGAATTGTGCAGCAGATTTTTCCTTGTAAAAGAGAAAAACAGGGAACATCCTCCAATCTTTGGCTTGAGCAAGGAGAATGCAGAGGGACGGAACCCATATTCCTTAACTATTTCAGAGTGTTAGAATCATTCCCTTTAATCAACAGATTTATCTTTTTTGTTTAAATTCCCTTTTAGTCCAAAGCAGAGTCCTGCTGCCTGAGGGATGCAAGGGATGGGTTCCTCGAGGAATGGCCTGGGAGGCCGGGTCAGTGAGTTCAGTTCTGTCTTATCACAGCAATCCTGGTGCATGATAATGCTCCCAAGCTCTCCTTCGCATTAATTACATCATCTCCAGTTAGTCTAGAGAAAGGAAAACTGATTGGGAAACCCAGATCTGACAGCAGCAGTCTCCAGTACTCTGATACTTTAAAAGCAATGTACAGTTTCTAAGCACAGTGTTCCCAATAAACCGGTTTTTCTAAATGAGCCACACAGATACAGATGAACGTGAGTGGGGGTTAGGAAGTTGTGCACATGGAAATGAATTTCCACGGGTTCTGCTGACTTTGAGAGCAAGGTTGTACCTGCTCAATAGGGCTCCTTTTATATTATTTAATAATGTGGACTTTGGAAGGTTTCATCATTTCAGTGTGTTTTCACTTTGGTGCTGGAAATCACGTTATGCTTTTTATTCCAAAATACTGTGGGATGGGATGAAGAACACGGGGATGGCAAAGAAGGGGAATTGTGTATGTGCAGTGGGTAGATTTGATTAGAATATATGTGTGTTTTCAAGACACTGAAGGCAATACAGGAAGTTTTCTATAGACACTGATTACAGATACAGATATCCTTGATTTTCTCTCCCTTTTTTTTCCTGCAGGGCCAAGGCTTTTCGTGGAAAAAAGGTCCATGGAGAGTATGACATAAAGGTGGAACAGGTAACTGACTTAACCTGAATGTTATTTTTATACTTGTGCATTTAGAGGAACACATCTATTTAATACATATACANATTAGTGGTGGGACCCCATGATGTGAGAGGGCTTTTCCAACCTCAGTAGTTCCATGGTTCTCTGTGCATACACATAAACATAAATTCACAATCTTTGTACCCAAAGCCCTCACAGCTCAAGAGATGTGACGGTTTTGGCTGGGGCAGAGTTAATTTTCTCCCCTGTAGCTGCTGTGGGGTTTGGTTTGCTCTGCTTTCACTCACAGCTTTGGCTTTCTCTCTTGAATTCTGTTTATCCCAACCCAGAGTTTTCCCACTTTTACCCTTCTGGTTCCCTCCCCGTCCCTCTGGGTGGAAATGAGTGTGGGGCTGAGCCACCAGCTGGGGTTAAACCACAACAGCCCTTTTTTGGCACCCAATGTGGGCTCTCCTTAGAGGATTTTGACCATAATTTTCACAGCATGAAAAACATCTTGCATTCAGAAGTTGTTGCTTAGAGACTGTGAAGCTCCCAGACACTCCATGAATTACTTGTGCCAGTTCTGTATCACTAATTCCCCACTCAGGAATATAAATGTGCTCTGGGTGCAGTGCTACCGCGTGGGGGGGTTAAAAAAAAAAAACCATAATAAATAGGAATAAATATGGAGATATAATTTAGGGCGCACTGGAATTACGGCTATTTTATTTAAGCTGAAACTAGAGATTTAAAGAAGTCTTTTCACTGCTTTTGAATCTTGAATTCCTCAAATAGATGCTGCTGTAAGAAGCATCAGTCCTTGGCTTGTTTTGTCATTGGATTTTCAAGGAGTGAGGGAAAATTCTCATAAACTCAGTGGATCCATCTGATCTAAATTCACTGTACTGGTGCAGCAGCCATTTTTTGCTATTTCTCAGATATCACTTTGGTCCATTGTTAGCACCACTGAGTATCTGATGCCCTGGGCTTGGGAACATGGAAAGCTTTGCCAGGGGTCTTCAAGGAGTACTGAGGGACAGGCAGGAAAATGAAAACGACTAATTTGTCCACCCACACCTAGATCAGAGCAGGCAGCTGACAGCACTCACCCCATCTCTGTAACAGGAGCAAAACCTCGGTGTAAACCTGGGATTTCCTTCCTGTGCTGGGCTGTGGGACCAGAACTTTAATCAGACAGAGACTGGAAGTTTCTGAGCCACACAAATCCCTTTGTAGCACGTCAGCACGGCGACAATCAAACACGAATAACAGCTACTGCAGTGCCTGCTGCTAATGCCATTTATCATAATACTGATCATTTCACTTGTACACTGCCTTTCTTAACATAACATGTCTTCCACCACATCCTAAGCTTTCAAAATGATTTATTCACTGGAGATACCCATTCTCAGTCTCGGAGTCAGGAGATTGCAAATGACTCTTTGGCATTTTCGGCGCTTACACCAATATTTCCTTCTCTCCCCATTTGCACCGTTCTTGCAATGAACTTGGAGGTGTCCCCTGTGCCTGGAGCGCTGTCGTGGTGCTCCCAGGAGGTGTGAGGGTGGCTGGGTTTGGTGAGGAGAGCTCTGTGCTGGAGATGGAGCACACCCTGCAGCGCCAGAGCTGCGGCAGGGGCAGGAACAGCTGAGCTCTCCCTTCCCCGAGCACCCGAGTGTGAAAGGCTCCCAGGGCTGACTGAGGAAGACTCGCAGTGATACCATTTTTCAAGAGGAGACTAATGAGAATCGTGGCACTCTCTATTCTGTGCTGGCGCCCGGGACAGCAGAGACACTTCTATTTATCCACCAGAAGACAGCTGGCTGCATTTCAATTCTTCTGCTGGGCGATGTTATTGTAAAGTGCCTTGAGAGTCTAAGCTGGTGAAAGGCTGGGGATAAATTAAAAACATCCTGTCCTTTCCTTTCAAATAATTGGAGATTCAGAGTATGGGAGCGGCTCCTTTTAAATTCCACATTTCCAGTGTGAGAAGACTTTTGAAAAAGTGCTTTAATTGAGAATTTTGTGAGACAGTTGTTCGTTAGCACCAGATCTTTTGAAAAGAAGAGTAAATGCACATAAAGAGAATAGAACAGGGTAAGCAATATGAGGAGACACTAAATTCTACAAGAAAATGTGAGTTTAATTCTGCTTTTGTACTCTTTTCTTCAAAACTTTATGTCAGTGTTGAGCCTGTGTTAATCTCTTTGATACCATTGTGCAAAGCAAAAATATAAACCCTACATTTCTGTGCAGACATGGATAAGTAAATCCACTTGCTACTGCCCCACAATCCATTCTCACAACATTTTTTTTTACCTTTTGCTCTCTTTGGATTAAAATTTTTTCAGACACGATGTGTCATACTTGACAAATGCTGCTGGATCAGTGTCCTCTTGGTGCTCATTTTATTTCAAATGTACGTTGCCAGCACTCCAGGCTGAAATAAGGGAGTTAGGAAAATCAAGGTAAAACAAGCCAGACTGACTAATGGGAGTCTTCTTTTCACAGGCAGAATTTTCAGAAATCAACTTGATAGCCCATGCTGATGGCAATTATGCAGTTGATATCCAAGTCATTCGAAATGGCACGAAAGTCGTCAGGTAAGAAAAACTCAATAAAATAACAGCAGAAAGCAATAAATGGCATCATGTGGGGATGGGAAAGGTGCTGAGGGGTTTGGCTGCATTTGTGGATTTTGACTGGTGCCCCTCAGGGAAAGCAGAAAATAAAATATCTGATCTCTGACAACCTTTTTGTGACAAGGAGGATGCATCTTGACATTTTAATTGTGGGGAAAATGGATTTATTAAGGGAATGAAGTCCAGAATAAAGAATACATGGTTGGGAGTTCAGGTTATTGATTTGGGCTTTATGTTTGCTACACAAGGACACAGATTAGGTGATTTTGTACCTGCCAGACTTTCCCAGAACAGCAGAATTTATTTCCAGCCTGGAATATTTTCTCCTGGAACAGATCAAACCATAACACCCCCTCTCAGGGCAGTTCCTGGAATATCCCTGCCTGTTTGGATCATTTCAGTTTGAGCACCTCAGATTTCCCAACAGCTGTTTTGTCTGAAAAGGATGATGCCAACTGAAGGCAGGGTAAATTTGTTTTTTTCAGTGAGGACATCAACAGCCTTGTAAATGTGAGGGGAGAAAACAGGGCAAAGCAAGAGCTTAAGGAAGTAGTAGCAAAATCACATTGGCAGAATCATTATATTAGTGAAGTTATTATCATAATTATGTCCTGTATTTTATTTAAATTGTGAGACTTGCTCCTGGTTTGGCTGGTGCAGTTATGTGTGAGTGAAGGGCAGCAGCTGTTTGGCTGAACAATTGAGTTTAAAAGGTAGAGCCACACAAGCATGTCCTGGATCTTCATGGTTTGCAGAACATCTCTCCAAATAAAAGATCTGAAAATGTTTACTCATTCATGTTAAAAAAACCCAAACAAAAAAACCCAAAACAAAACAAAAACCAGGAAAAAATATTAAAAATAAGTTTATGCTTCAAAATTCCACGTCTTTAATCTCTGGCAAGTTTTAAAAATATTGCATTTTAATACAACAACAATGATCTCGTGCCAAATGCGCAAGATTATTTCCTTAGGAGAGTAAGAGATTTGATTATTCTTAGCGTTGGTGGAGCTTTTTACCCGATGATGGAAGTTTTGGAGCCAAGAAATCTTGATCACTGCTCCCTAGTGGCTTTTCTGTAGTATTCCAAAAAAGTATTCCAAAAAAGTATCGAGGCCAAGTTACCATCAAAACATGTCAGGAGAAAATGAGGGCTGGGAACCTCCAGAAAATAACATCCACAAAGACTTGCAGTTCATGAGAAAACTTGGGAAAAGTGCTGCTCCTGTTAGGCAACAAAGGACCCTTGTGCCATCAGATAACTCTGAGAACGAGATAAAAAGGGATTTGATAATCTTACAGTTTTATGGGTGATTTATTCAGCCAACTAGCAGTACCTGAAGCTGATAATTTTCCCACAGATCTCCTGTGAGATACCTGGACGTGTGTGTGGTTTGTGGTGTGAGGTGCAGACACGATGGGGGAGCAATTCTCTGTTTCTGGGGTAACTGGAGATATTTGTTACCAATCTGAGGTCCCAAAGTGACCTTGTATCACAGATTCATGAGCAAATTATTAGTTAGCAAAATCATAGACATTTTAGTGACAAAATTTTGCTGGTTTAGTTTAGGAGGAAAAAAAGTTATTGAATGGGCACCAACTTGTTTGATTTTTGTGAATGAAAACCATACCATGAAAATTTATATTTTGTGTAACATATGTTGACATTTTGGATCTTGATGCTTGAGCCAGAATTAAACATTTTCTCCTGACCTCCTCCTGCATGCAGCCACTCCATCCAGCATTAATTACAGAACTAGAAAAATTATGGGAATGTATCAGAATCCTTTGAGGGGCTTTTGCAAAGCAAAACATTTTTCTTTATTTTTAATGTTTAAAAAAGCACATTGCCTCCATTCCCCAACTGTTTCATTAAGTTGATCTCTGAAAGGACACTTCCTGTTCTTTTCTTTGACACCACAGCGCTGTCTGGGATGTGTTATCCCCCTTACTTTAAGTGATAAAAGTTGCCTCACTTTCACTGAGGGATCTGCAATTTTGATTAAGGCATCATTAGTCCTCTAAGCATTATATTCCTGCTGGGCCAGGAAATTGGATTTCCATGTTCCAAACTCCTGGCACCCCCCATGAAACCCAGATCACAGCACCTCCGAGCTGTGCTGCAGATATTTTTGAGGAATCCTGTTTGAAGGCGAGGATTTCTTTGCAGGTTTTGCTCACTGAGCTTCAGTCCCATTTCAATGACTCTTGACAGCAAATCTGTAATGTTGTTTTTGCCAAATCATGCACGTTTGGAGTGGTTTTTTTAGTTTTACAGTGGCAGTGGTAAAACACTGGCAGAGGGTGCCCAGAGGAGCTGTGGCTGCCCCAATCCCTGAAGGGTCCAAGGCCAGATTTGGAAGGGTTTGGAGCAACCTGGGAGTGGAAGGTGTCCCTGCCTTCCACTAGAAAAGAAAGTGAGCTTTAAAAGTCCCCTCCCAACCCAAACACCTCTACAGTTCTGTGATTTGAAATTTAAGGATCCAGCTAATCTACTGCATCCAGGCTGGGATCTCAGAACTGCTGGAGCAATTCTACCATGGATTTTAATTGTTTTGTTTTTATCCTACCAGACTGAGACTTGCAAATCATTTTGTAATCTTCAGAGTGTCTCACTCCAGTAAACAGCCTGTATTTATTCAAGGCATGTAAATAATTTCACCAATTTACTATGCTAATTTAATTTACCCTGCAGTTATACCTCTTTTAGGAGCTTGAAATCTTCAATCTAGTCAGGGCTTTTTTTCCCCTATAAAATTGGAATGCAGAAGAGACTCTTTCAACAGTCAAATTTAGGAGTGAATTGCCCCTGTTCTGGAGGCTCTGTCCTGTTTTGTGTTTTCTATTTTCCATAACCCTCTCCAGTAACAAAATGTCAGGGTTGGAGTAAGGTGAAGATGGTGTCAGATTGTTGGCAAAGGTGCAGGGCGATAGGCAGGAAGCCACGGAGAGCAGCAGGGGAAATGCTGATCAGATACCAGAGAGAAAACGGGGAAATTGTTTGTTGGAAGTTTAGAAATTCATCTTGACAAGTCTCTTGATCAAAAGCTCAGTTTCAGAATGGGATTCTCTCCGTTATGGGCTGATTCCTTTTGCCAGCAGTGTGGTTGCTTCATCTCTTACTGTCCTTAAAACAGCCTGACAAGAGTTGTGAAAAACATTGTTCCCCAAAAGCCCAAGTTTGTGGCAGAGCCCTTTGCCTGCTTTAACTTTGGTTGTCAGAAGCTGGAGAACACAAACTAAGGACATACCCAGAGGTTATAGACGTGATTTATCTTCCAGCAGGAAAACAACATGAAATCCATGATAAATTCTCTCTCCTCTTCATGGAGCCCCATTATTGAGGGGATGTGGAACAGGTTAAGGACGATGCAGATTTTCACAAAGCCATGAAGCTCTTTCCATGTTTTACCATTTCCCTTTGGTCCGAGCGTTCTTCCAGCCCTTCCCTACCCACCCGCCAGCTGTTTTTTCTGCCCTGCACATTTTGCTGCTGGAGGAAAAGCAGTTTGCTGGTGGATTAGCAGCGCTGTGTCTGTTACCCTGCTCTCTCAGCCTTCTGATGCTTACATACTTTCGAAGTCAGAGAATCAGAATTCTCACAGTTTTAATGTAAATAACAGACGGTATTATTGTAACCGTTCCTTATGTTTTCATTCCTTTCTCATGAGGAGAAAGGTTGATAGACTCTCTGTCCAGCCAATATGATTGAAGACGCGTCACCACAATCGGCCAATCTATTGTTCTGGTGAGAGCTCTCTATATATTTCCCGAGGAAATAAAATCTAGGGATATTCCCCTGGCATCTCATCTGTGTGTACATGGGGTCTTTACCGTGTCCTCGTGTGTCTCTTGGCAGGTCGTTCCGGCCCGACTTCGTGCTGGTGCGGCAGCACTCCTACAGCATGGCCGAGAACGAGGACTTCCGCAACCTCATCATCGGCATGCAGTACGCCGGCGTGCCCAGCGTCAACTCCCTCGAGTCCATCTACAACTTCTGTGACAAGCCCTGGGTGGTGAGTGCTGCACCTGGGAATTTCCTGCGCCCGGGAATGCTGCAAAACCTTCCTTTAATTGCCCGTTTCACAGAATTCGCAGAATTCACAGAATGTCTGGGTTGGAAGAGACCTTCAAGATCATCGAGTCCAACCCGTGCCCTAACACCTCAACTAGATCATGGCATTGAGTGCCACATCCAGTCTTTTTTTAAACACATCCGGGGACGGTGATTCCACCACCTCCCCAGGCAGTCCATTCCAGTACTTTATCACCCTTTCTGTAAAAAACTTTTTCCAAATATCCAACCTATATTTCCCTTGACGCAGCTTGAGACTGTGTCCTCTCGTTCTGTCAGTTGCTGCCTGGTGAAAGAGGTCGACCCCCACCTGACTGCAGCCACCTTTCAGGGAGTTGTAGAGAGTGATGAGGTCACCTCTGAGTCTCCTCTTTTCCAGTTTCATTCCCCTTCGCGGACATTGGTTATCGAACTTCCCTCGCTGAGCAGTGAAAGAGTGGAAGGACTCAAAACCAAACGAAGATATTTAAATAATTTTTCTTTCTTTTTTTCCAAAGACTCAGTATGGAGACAGAGAGGAAAAATCTTTGTAGTACAAATGGAGAAATAAGTGAGGCATCCAACAGAAAGCCTCCCCACCGCTAACGCGCTTCCTCAAAGTGAGGAAAGAGTGTGTATTCACAATTTGTCTGTGAAAAGCAAGCTGAGAATATTTCTCATATTTGTGGCTTTGAACATAATTTGAACAGGCTCTAGCCAGTGTTTTCCTCATTCCTGTGACATTTTTGGGGCTGTGCTTTAGCAAGGAAATCTGAAGCGACTCGTTCCCTCATTTGAAAGCCCTTTTCATAATCCTGTGCCTCTGGGGTAGGAGTTGGGCCTTTCAGTTACCCCTGAGCGGTGAGGTAGCCTGGAGAGCCACTGATCTCTGCCACTTTTAGTGGAGAAGCCAATGCAGTTTTTCTTGACAAGTTTTGTAGAAATGGAGGTAGAATTTGGTGATCCTTTCGGCTCATAAATTAAACATTAGCAGCAACAAGTTAAAATGTGGTGCTGGAAAAGGTGATGATCCACTCTCTATAATCCCACTGTCCAACAGCTAACGCAACTTTAAAAAAATCCCACTTCTTATAAATAGCCAAAACTTCCTTTTTTCCTCTGATATCTGGATAAGGAAACAACAGTTGTCAATATTTTTCACACTGCAGGGAAGTTTTACTACAATACCTTTTATTGCCTTGAAGAGGTTTCTTTTTCAATACTCACTATGAAAATCCCTCCAAACAATTGTCAGCAGTTTTTAACATACACCTCTTGCAGCTGATTTTATTATACTTTTATGCTGCAGTAAACTGCTGCAGGGGGGGAATAAATAATTGATAGAGCATTTACAGCTTCTCAGTACATACTGTACATTGCTGAATTCATTATTTTAGTGCATCACATTTTCCAGCTGTGTGGCATTTCCCAGTGCTTTGATTCACTGGGTGCAATAAAGCTGGGTGGGGAAGCAAAGCCAGTAGCATTTAGATGCAATAACAATGCAATAAAAAGTAAGGGAATGATTCCTCCTTGCAGACTGCCATATCTGAGTCTTTGTCACTTTGTCACTGCCCTTCAGTGGGCCCTAGTGAGGAGTGTGGGCTTTCAGCGTGAGCACAGAAATAGTTTCTGTACAAACACCAGGGGTTTGTTGGGCTGTTTCACCTGGGATATCCTGCCTTGTGTTCTTGAGGTTGCTGGGAGATGGAGAGAAAGCTGTGTATATCCCAGAGTATCATGAAATCCTCATCAGATTTAGGAGAGGAAGAACTCATGGCCCATGGGGGGATTTTTGGGACATCCTGTGTGGGGCCAGGAGTTGGACTTCAGTGGCCCTTGTGGGTCCTTTCCAACTCAGGATATTCTGGGATTCTACGAAGCCATTCCAACCCATGCCCTGAGGGTAAAAGTCCATTAACCTTTGACTCAGCCAACTTCATGGATGTTCAGGTACTGCAGCAGGGTCCAGGCACTGCTGCTTTTGCCAATGTCATTGTCTGCCTCGTTTGGTTGGACCAGCCTCTCGTGTGCTCCTGCCTGGGTGAAACCCCTGCTGAAAATTGTTGTGGATGCCTGGGAACGCACTCAGTCTGCTGCTGCCTGCTAAAATGAAGGGTTTGTGCTCCTACATGACCATGGACGTGCTTGGATTTCCCATCAGCTGACCCCCTCTGCACAGCAGAGCAGGGATTTCTCCCTGCACAATCCCTCTGTCAGCACCAGTGACCTGATATTTGTGTGGAAGCTCTCTCTATAAACATCACAACTGCAAAAGCCCCATGGGAAACTGGGAAGCAGAACGCTACATCAAGCCATGAGTAACAACCTTTACTAATTCATGAGAAATAGATTGACTTTCCTGCAGGTAAAATTTGGAGTGGCAGAAGGGAATTACAACTTTGATGACAGCAGGGGGAAAAAAAGGGGGTGTGCAGTGGAATGGGCCTTAAAAGGGTGGGAAATGATTGAGTTAGCTGTGGGCAATCAATCTTCCCTACATCAGAGCAAAATTAGGAGTAGTATAGAACTGCTAGGGGGGGACGTCAGAGAAGTGAGAGTAGTTATAAAAGGGCTCTCAAAACGAGAGTTAGAACTCAACATACAAGAACTTTGGGGTTTAAATGACTGTTCTTCACAGAGTCAGGTGTTTGGTGTTTTTGGAACACTCAGCTCCAGGTGTACAACTTCTTTTCAGCTCCAGGGGCAGATTCACGCTCTGTGCCACAAACTGCAGCACCTGCCCTTAACTTTCCAGGAAAGCTCTTTTTGTGCTCTGGCTTTCTGTGTCTTTGCCAAGAGACAGTGAAGAACTTTGTATTTGGTCTGAGATGTATTATTGAAAGGTGGGATGTGGTGGGGCAATTGCCAGGAACACACTGAGAACAGGTCTTAAACCTTACATTCTCTGGTGTCAGGGCACGCTCAGCTCCTCCAAACGCCCAGCAGAAGTTCAGAGCCCTGTGAGAAGCTGGGCTGTGAGCAAGCAGGGGGAAGGAAATGTTGGAATGAGTGTGCACATTGAGATGTTTGTGTTCTGAAACGTGTTCATGGCTTGGGGTTGTTACAGCACTCGGGTTATTTCACTTCTGTGATAACACTTAGCACTTAGCTCATGGAAAATTCATGGCCCTGGCTCAGGATGGATTTCACTTAAATGCTAGTGAGAATGTCAGAAAGCTGAGCATGAGTTTTATAAATAAAGGCTAAGTTCTTTATTGCTGAGTTCATGCAGAGCTGTGGAGAAACCGTTTTAAGGTTTGTGCCCTCGTTGAAGAATTATTATTAAAACATTAGAATGTTTCAGTGCAGGGTCATGCTGCAAAGGAATAGTCTTGGGCATGACACGTCCCAGTAAAATGAGAATAAAATTTTACCTTAACGCTGAGTTAAGGTGAGGCAAAAAAACCCACTGTCCTTGTAGGATTCCCAATGCACCTCACAGTTTCACTCATGGCTAATGGGGTGCAGATCCTGCTGTAAAACACTTATGAAAAGAAAAAATAAAGAGAAAAAAAAAGAGTGCAGAACTAATTATCCAAATTTGATATTTGATATCATTCAAATTATCTGTTTTCCTTTAGAAAATGTCATTCGGGAAATAAGGGAGGCTTCCCCTAAGTGAGGCTTAGGAGCTTGTATGCAAACTTTCTCACAATGCATGAATGATGTCAGCGTCCCTGGAGGGATTTAAGATTTAAGTTCTGCGTAGATGTGGAACTTAAGGACAAGGATGAGTGGTGGGCTTAGAAGTTCATGGTCAGTGCCTGGTCTTGGAGATCCTAGAGGGCTTTTCCAGCCTAAATGATTCTGTGGTTCTATGTAGGTGAGTGAAGGAAGTGATTGTGGAGGCCAGAAGGAACTGGAAAATGTGATGATGATGTCAGTTCTTGCAGCATTAGGTAAAATCTCATTATTTAGACTAGTGAAATAATGTTTTTAAAACCCCAACAAAACAATGTGTATTGAAACAGTACAAAATGTGATTTTCCAGTGTCCTGGGGTGAAGTTTTAAAAAAGTTCTTCTTCTCTACATGCATCCTTGAGATGACTGATGTGAAACTTGCACGCTGAAGCGTTTCCTTCAGTTGAACCCTGCTGGATTTTAGCTTCAGTTGCAAATATTGGTGATAGGGGTGCAGGTATTTTGGTGCCCCAGTTTATTCTCTGCCCACCCCACTGTGTCCAGCANGCCTCGTTTGGTTGGACCAGCCTCTCGTGTGCTCCTGCCTGGGTGAAACCCCTGCTGAAAATTGTTGTGGATGCCTGGGAACGCACTCAGTCTGCTGCTGCCTGCTAAAATGAAGGGTTTGTGCTCCTACATGGCCATGGACGTGCTTAGATTTCCCATCAGCTGACCCCCTCTGCACAGCAGGGCAGGGATTTCTCCCTGCACAACCCCTCTGTCAGCGCCAGTGACCTGATATTTGTGTGAAAGCCCTCTCTATAAACATCACAACTGCAAAAGCCCCATGGGAAACTGGGAAGCAGAACGCTACATCAAGCCATGAGTAACAACCTTTACTAATTCATGAGAAATAGATTGACTTTCCTGCAGGTAAAATTTGGAGTGGCAGAAGGGAATTACAACTTTGATGACAGCAGGGGGAAAAAAAGGGGGTGTGCAGTGGAATGGGCCTTAAAAGGGTTGGAAATGATTGAGTTAGCCGTGGGCAATCAATCTTGCCTACATCAGAGCAAAATTAGCAGTACTACAGANGGGAAATGATTGAGTTAGCTGTGGGCAATCAATCTTCCCTACATCAGAGCAAAATTAGGAGTAGTATAGAACTGCTAGGGGGGGACGTCAGAGAAGTGAGAGTAGTTATAAAAGGGCTCTCAAAACGAGAGTTAGAACTCAACATACAAGAACTTTGGGGTTTAAATGACTGTTCTTCACAGAGTCAGGTGTTTGGTGTTTTTGGAACACTCAGCTCCAGGTGTACAACTTCTTTTCAGCTCCAGGGGCAGATTCACGCTCTGTGCCACAAACTGCAGCACCTGCCCTTAACTTTCCAGGAAAGCTCTTTTTGTGCTCTGGCTTTCTGTGTCTTTGCCAAGAGACAGTGAAGAACTTTGTATTTGGTCTGAGGTGTATTATTGAAAGGTGGGGTGTGGTGGGGCAATTGCCAGGAACACACTGAGAACAGGTCTTAAACCTTACATTCTCTGGTGTCAGGGCACGCTCAGCTCCTCCAAACGCCCAGCAGAAGTTCAGAGCCCTGTGAGAAGCTGGGCTGTGAGCAAGCAGGGGGAAGGAAACGTTGGAATGAGTGTGCACATTGAGATGTTTGTGTTCTGAAACGTGTTCATGGCTTGGGGTTGTTACAGCACTCGGGTTATTTCACTTCTGTGATAACACTTAGCACTTAGCTCATGGAAAATTCATGGCCCTGGCTCAGGATGGATTTCACTTAAATGCTAGTGAGAATGTCAGAAAGCTGAGCATGAGTTTTATAAATAAAGGCTAAGTTCTTTATTGCTGAGTTCATGCAGAGCTGTGGAGGAACCGTTTTAAGGTTTGTGCCCTCGTTGAAGAATTATTATTAAAACATTAGAATGTTTCAGTGCAGGGTCATGCTGCAAAGGAATAGTCTTGGGCATGACACGTCCCAGTAAAATGAGAATAAAATTTTACCTTAACGCTGAGTTAAGGTGAGGCAAAAAAACCCACTGTCCTTGTAGGATTCCCAATGCACCTCACAGTTTCACTCATGGCTAATGGGGTGCAGATCCTGCTGTAAAACCCTTATGAAAAGAAAAAAATAGAGAGAAAAAAAAAGAGAGCAGAACTAATTATCCAAATTTGATATTTGATATCATTCAAATTATCTGTTTTCCTTTAGAAAATGTCATTCGGGAAATAAGGGAGGCTTCCCCTAAGTGAGGCTTAGGAGCTTGTATGCAAACTTTCTCATAATGCATGAATGATGTCAGCGTCCCTGGAGGGATTTAAGATTTAAGTTCTGCGTAGATGTGGAACTTAAGGACAAGGATGAGTGGTGGGCTTAGAAGCTCATGGTCAGTGCCTGGTCTTGGAGATCCTAGAGGGCTTTTCCAGCCTAAATGATTCTGTGGTTCTATGTAGGTGAGTGAAGGAAGTGATTGTGGAGGCCAGAAGGAGCTGGAAAATGCGATGATGATGTCAGTTCTTGCAGCATTAGGTAAAATCTCATTATTTAGACTAGTGAAATAATGTTTTTAAAACCCCAACAAAACAATGTGTATTGAAACAGTACAAAATGTGATTTTCCAGTGTCCTGGGGTGAAGTTTTAAAAAAGTTCTTCTTCTCTACATGCATCCTTGAGATGACTGATGTGAAACTTGCACGCTGAAGCGTTTCCTTCAGTTGAACCCTGCTGGATTTTAGCTTCAGTTGCAAATATTGGTGATAGGGGTGCAGGTATTTTGGTGCCCCAGTTTATTCTCTGCCCACCCCACTGTGTCCAGCAAATTGCTGATAAGTGGAGTCAGGCAGGGAGGTGGAGCTGAGTGACACCAAACCGGCAAACTGATGTAATGGTCAGGGGCTGCAAGGTTCAGTGTCCATGGGTGCTGTGGATAGAATACAGGGTTGGGGTTTGTTTCAGTTAAACCTGACTGTGATGTGATAATTACAGGCATTTCAAGGGCTGGATTGGTACTTCCAGCTTCTCTCTGACAGTGATAAACGTTTCAGCCCTGCAGAGACTCCAGAACTGCTGCACTTGTGTAGAGCAGCTATACATGACTGAAGAGGAAGGAAACCCTCACAAAATCAGCCCAGCTCCACGAGTGCAGCTCTGGTTCCTGTGGCGCAGAGGAAAAGCATCCCAGCCCCTGCAGCTGGCTGCACATCTGTCCTCCTGGGAGTGTGTGTGCCTTGGGAGGCTGCAGGGGTGGTGTGGGGGCTTCAAGGATCTGCTGATGCCTCGATCGCACGTTCACCCTGCTGAAGGAGGGGGCACAACCTACAGTGACCCTCATTTGTGGGCACTGCAACCCTATTTAGCTGCTGCCAGGCTGGCTGAAGGGTCTGTATTTAGCTGGAAGTAGGGAGGGAGGGAATCCCAGAAGGATTTGGGATGCCCACGCGTGCCGAGCTCGGACAGAGCTGTTGCAGCCTGTGGAGAGGCAGCTGAGCTGGCTCTGCAGGGATGGGGGCTGGTGCTGAGCAGCTTGGCCCCAAGCAAAGGGCAGTGCTGGCACAGAGACCCTCTGCTCCATCGCTCCAGGGATGTGGGAGCAGAGGAACCAGCGAGGAAGGGTTTTCTGGGCCAGAGCTGGCAGAGATACCTGTGAGAGTGTGACGAGAGCAAAGAGGTCCTGGTGTTCTTCACACAGAGCTCCAGATGGGAACCCATCTTGCACTGGGGCATCTTCAGATGTCACACTCTGCTCCATTGCAGGGATTTACTGTTATTAGGGCTCTTAAGTGTTAGAGAAGTGCCACAGAACACTTTGCTATGCCAAAACTTCTTTCCTTGCTCACCCGCAGCCATTCTGAGGGAAGGCTGGGTATGGCTCTTCCTTTTGTCAGACTCCATAGTATTGTAAGTCTCACAGTTGTTGTTTGTTTCTTTTCCTGCACTTTGGGAGCAGACAGCCAAATATTTTTGCAAGTTTGTTGATATTTTCCTTGCTTTGCTCTTCTTGCCAAACTTACACAGTTCTGTGACTTCATGTGCCGTGTTCTGCTTTGCATTTCTTTTGCAGATGCTTTTCTACTGATCTGTCTTTGTCTTTCTACTCTAACCAGACCTTTAACTTCTCTATTTTTACCTTGCTTTCTTGGAAGGTCTGTTTTAACTGCCCTTTCTTGCTATTTGATGGGTTCTAGTGCTCTTCCCCACCTTGTTTTCTTTCTGTGTGTTGCTGCTCCGAGTCGGTCTCTTGTGCTTTTTCCACTCCCAGTTATACTTTAATAATCTTGAGCAACAGATTGGGGCACTGGCAGGACATTTCTCGGGGCTCTGCAGGGAGGAGCAGAAAAAAGAGATGAGCTCTGCTCATTCCAGCTTCCTGTTGACACAAATTATTGAAGCTATGCTAATGGGAGACACAACCACGCAGAGGAGATTCAGTTTTGTGTCAAAGCATCTTCTGGAGAGCGAACAGCAAACAAAATGAATGTGTGCAAGAGGAGAAGCATTTTGAAAACCTATTTACTGTAAATCCGGGAGATTTTTAGTGCTGTTGCATGTTGGGTTTAAAGAAAGAAATTCTAGATGTTTGTTTCACTGTGAGAAAATCCTGTGCTCGTTACCAGGAGTCAGATTTGTACAATAGTGCTGAGCAATGGGATAGAATTTGGCTGGTTATTGCTCTCTTTTATGTGCCAGAAGGGATCTTCTTAAAGGTCAAGGCTGGAGAATGCTGACCTGCAATCTGCTTTCAGCTCAGATAGGGAAGACATTTAGGGATGTTCAAATTTAACGTCTGCCATCATGATAAATGTTAGAAACTTTGAGATATATTTTAGTCAGTTTTATGTACTTCATTTGATCAAACCTGGAGCCAGCACTGAACTTTCTTGTTGTTTCCACCACTCTGGCAAGACTGATCTCACTGACAGGTGCAGGCAGGGCAGCCAGAGGAGTGCAGTGGCCTTTTCCTGCCCTTTCACTTCAGGAAGCTGCTGAAGTTCCTTTTCCTGCCCCCGGGACTGGAGCAGGAGCTGCCTTCTCTCCCAGGCAGGGCAGAGTTGTTTCCTGAGGCATTGGATGCCAGGACCTGGTGGCAGGGCTTGAACAGCCCCATGTGATGACGTGTGGCAATCCCCGCATCAAATTCCGTGTGCCTAACAGCAAATATTTGCACCAGTGGCCACTTTCGTGGCCTTTATTCCTGTGAAGGGTATTGGATTTACAGAAAGGTGTTGGATTCACAGATTTCAAGTGAAGGCAGAGGTCTTTCTGTGCTGGGCCTAGCGGAGGTTGGCTGGTGGTGTCTGAGGAATGGCATTGCACCATGGAAACCCACCCTGGAAACCCACCATGGAAACCCACCATGGAAACCCACCCTGGAAACCCACCATGGAAATTCACCATGGAAACCCACCATGGAAACCCACCCTGGAAATCCACCCTGGAAATCCACCCTGGAAACCCATCCTGGAAACCCACCCTGGAAACCCACTATGGAAACCCTCATTGAAAGTTGTTCCATGGAAATCCACCATGGAAACCCACCCTGGAGATCCATCATGGAAACCCACTCTGGAAACCCACCCTGGAAATCCACGACTGATTTCCTCCTCTACAAGTTTCACTGAGCTCACCGTTTTTATGGAAATGTCCTAGTTGAACTGGACCTCATCACTAAAAACCCCACAAACAAGAAGATCTCCTTCTGTTGCGGTGAGCCTCAAACCCTTCTGAGAAGTGCTTAAGTACATGGCCAAGTCCCATCAAAATAAACAAGAGCACAAATGTTTCCCTGGTCAGAACACTGAACTCCCTGTTCCCAGAACAGTGGAATAAAGTGCACTTTCTCACTGCTGGAAGAGCACCCAGGAAGGAGTCCCCAGAGCCTCTCACTTCCATAAACTTCTTTTTTCCTTCTGTAACTTTTCATTCTGAAATAAAGAGCTCCAGAAGGCCTCTCGATCTAGGCCTCATGGTATTACCTTTTGCTAATTCTTTTATACAGACATGTCTTGATCTGTGTTCTACCTTTTATGCTTATAGACTTTTTCCTCATTTCCTCATAGACTGTTTTCCTTCATTTTAATCTGTCTGTCTTCCTTAAATCTCGCTTTCCTCACTGTTTACACAATTTGTCAGTGCCTCTTCCACCAGCCAAGGTGTCTCTCCTTGCCAGATGCCTTCTTGCCCAACCCTGCAAGCCAGGAGATGTTTTTAGGTCTCTGACTGTGACCCTTTTCTGGTTCTTTGGGTTTTTTTTAAATCCTGTTTTTCCAACTGTTGTAGAAAATTCTTTTTTTTTTCTCTCATGGATGCACACTGGTAATTTTTGAGACAGTTCGTGCAGCTCTTCCAAGGGCATGAGGTTTTTATTGAAGGGTTCTTTTTTTGTGTGTCCTCTAGAAGCTCTCAGTGGTTTGTATCTCATCAGCTGTGATTCTAATGTGAAAATATTCCAGCAGTTAATTACAGCAGTGATTAGCAGCAGCAGAGCTGTGCCTCTCAGACTGCAGTTCTCATGCTGCAGGGGATGTGCAGGAGCCAAGGAAATGCCCTTGGAAATTCTGGACAGCTGGAGCAGGCAGCCCAAATCCCTCTGGGAAGGGTCAGCACAACCCACAGGGGCTGAGCAGCTCCATCTCAGGAGGTGCAGCAAGAACCCCAGAGGGCGAGGAGGGAGCTGAAGCCATCAAGGTATCAAGTAGCAAATCAAATGTGTGTGAACTCAGCCCGCTGGAAAAGTCTTCAGCATCTGCTAAAGGGTGAGAGAAGAAATGTTGACCAATCTCAACCCTGAAGCACACAGAGAGCACAAAAAGGGTCCCACAGACGCTTCCCAGGTAATAATAATATTAAAAAATACAGTAATATAATATTAAAATACACTACAGACCCCGCGTTTAAAATGCAGATGTGGTGGAAAAATCTTGGCCAGAGGTGATTCACTCCCACAGAGCCCACATGTCAGATGTATCCTTCCAGCTCCTTCCACAGAGCTGCCTCGTTCCTCCTCCCTCCAAAGGATCTCCAGTGTTTGTGTCTCAATTTGTTGGCCTCCAAGGACCCCTGTTACATTTGTGCTTTTGAACATCTTTTGCTCTCACGAGGTAATCCAGCCTTTATGGAATGGCCAGCCACATTTCTGAGCCTCAGCCTGAAAATGGACATTTCAGCCTAAAAATGGGCATTTCAACAGAAAAATCAGCATTTCAGGACATTTTTCCTGGTGCCCTCTGAAGGGGATGAAGAGGTCAATGCGTCACTTTCTTTGTTAAATCCCCATAACAGAATTACAACAGAACCAGCCCATAATCCAGACCAGCTCATCTTTCAGCTTCACAAACCTGCAGACCCTGCACAGGTCACTGCAGGGCAAAGGAACCTTCCCTTTGTGTGCTGAAAGGGAAAATCCCATGGCAGAGGCCCCCACCCGTGGGGAACACTGAGATCCCATTAGAAACTTTGAAAATTTTACTTCAGGCACTGCAGCCACGAGTTCTGATACCCATTAATGCATTTGGAAGGAGGCAGATTTACAGATGGACATCCAGAGGTAAATTGGTATTTCATGGAATTTATTCACTCTAAAGATGAGCCCACACCTTAGAGCAGCCAGACACAAGTCAAATCTCAGCTAAAAGTGGTATTTTTTCATGGCAGACAGATTCAAGAAGTGTTCACCCATCCAAGTTTTCCCATTTCTGTACTCCTAGAGCATGCCAGCTCCTCTGGGTGGGTGTAACAGGCTATCCAGAGAATCTGGGGACTGTTTTAGCTGTTCCCATGCAGCACGAGCTGCTCAGCTGGAGCTCTCCCACTGCCAGCAGGAGCAAACCTCAACTTGTAAAGAGAACAGGTGATAAACCCTCAAAAAAGGGAAATCTCTGGCAGAGAGGGTTCAGTAAAATCCACAGCCCAGGGGTCCTGCCTGAACAGGGAACAGGCAAAGGAGATGCAGTTCCTTGAGTTAAAATCCTACTCAGCACACCAGGAAATTCCCCACTGGAATGGGCAGTGCTACAAATCCTCCAGCCTGGCAAGGGGGATTAGCAGCTTTCTGGAATTAAAGGTACCACCATCTGCAGTAATTAGTTTTAAATATCATATCTGATTGTCTTGGAGGGAGAAGTTGGTGTGGTTTGTTCAGGGACAAATCCGAGCCTCTCAGAGATGGCGTACATGTAATGAAGCACATTTTAACTCCTCGAGAGTGATGGGCAAAGTAATTATCCAACTCTTTATGGAGAGAGCAGAGGGATTTTTGGTAGCTCCTGCTTGGTTACAGCAGGATCTGTGCAGTCAGATTCAGAGTTCCGGTCTTGGGGTGAGGAAACCCCAGAAAGATTTCACATGAAATCAAAGGGAATAAGTGTCTTTTTGACTAAATATTTCTTCTCCTCTGTGTCACACCTTGTGGGAGAGGAGGAAATACGCAGCAGTCACTGTCCTGTTCTGCTGCAGAGGAACAATCCATGGGCCTGGGTGTGGAAGCGTTTTATCCCTCCTAGGAAAGAACTGACATTGCAATGAATGCTACAAACCCCAACCATTTCCCTTTTAAAATAATAATCTGCAAACGGTAAACCTGTGCCTGAGGATATCCCCCTTTGAGCTGAAAATAAAATGCAGAATTGGAAGATGAGAGATAAATTCAGCTTGCTAAACTGAGAACTTTTTTCCACTTTCTGGGTTTTTTCTTAAGATGTAAAGAAAACTTCTGCTGAAATACTGTGCTCCATGAGTTGGGGTTTTTTTAGATGATCATGGGATTTGATATCCATATAAAATACTTCAGTGGCTCTGTTAGTATTTTCTATTTCATGATCATCTAACATCTGTGAAATTTCAGCACTGGATTAGGTAATTCAGTAATTTATCATCTAAAAAGATGATGCTCCTGCCCAGGACTGACGTTCATTTGCTTCAGCTGCTGAAAAGAAAAATATAAAAATATATAGTCCAGATCCCACCTAAAAACTCAGAAAAGGTCATTAAAACTTAAATGAAATTCTTCTTTGTAAATAGCCCAGCAGCAATCAGGGAAAATAACATATTTATGGCAGTTTGTGGATGCTGAAATTTTATGGGAAATGGGGCTGAATTTATCAGGTTGCTCTTTGGGGGAGAAATGATTGACAAGGGATTCCCAGACTTGTAGGCACGGAGGTGAGGCAGCATCTCAGCAGGGTGAAGGATAAATCACTCCCCCAGCTGTGGGAATTTGGGAGATTTCTCTCCTTTGCCTCACAAACTGAAACCTCCTTTTCCTACCTGCTGTTTCCTAGCCTAATTACTGGACTAGAGGATGCTTTTGAGTGATACACATCTGTTAACTGTGGTTGATACTATTTTATTTTAAGTAAACAAGCACTTGCTAGTAATTAATCTGAATTACAGCTTTCTTACCTCTTGCATCAATGCCACAACCCCTACAAAAAAATGCCAGTTTCTCACTGTCTTCTGCTCCCTTTCAGTGCAAATGGAAAAGAAAGTAAGGAAAGAATGGCAGGAAATACAATAATATGATTTTATTTTTTTCAGTGGAGGCTTTTACTTAAAGATAAGTAAATAGATTTATTTTAACCCAACAATTATTTGGCAAGAACCATGTATTTAATAGCAAGTATTTTCTTGTGGAATTTGGAATTTGGCTCTTGGGTCAGAACAGAAATAACGAGTAAGTTGTCAGGAATCCTATTCCCAAACCACCTTATTTTGGTAGCTGTGATAATATTTCCTTTCCTTGAGGCCTGATCTGCACAGCACACAACCCAACTGCAATTTTTTGGGCTTTTGGTGAAGGCTGCTCATCATTAAGGTATTTTCCACTGGCCTTCCAAATTTAAAGATGTATTTTACCAAACCTAAGTAAACACCACTAAATTAAACAAGTCCTCTCTGCCAGCTGGAAATGCAAGCAAAGCTTTCATGGGGTTTTTTTCCCCCTTTAAACAGTTTTTGCTCTCCCTGCCCCCTGAGCCTCTTCTCAGAGTAGGTATTTTATCTGCATTATGGACAGAGTTCTATTGTTCTGTGCTTTTTGTGCTGTTTGCAACCAGCAAATCCCACTATTCAGAGTGTTGTGCTGAGTTGTTTATGTCCCGTGCTGGCACCGTGACAACTGAACACATCACAGGCACGGCTGAGCCAGAGCTTTGGAGTCCTGGAACAACAGTGGGCTTTGGCTGCCAGAGCCCTCCTGCTCCCTGGAAACCTCAGCCCAGGCTCAGGGGTGATTTAGTTTTCCAACTGTTACCAGAGGAGAGTTTATCTGCTCAGTAAAGAGCAAGAACAGCCCCAAACCAGTCTCTATTTAAGAAAGAATTCCCTTGTTTTGCACGTAAACCTTGTTGTGTGTTAAGCTGCTGCAGTCCAGAGTGCAGGTAGGCAGGATGTGTCCCAGGAGCACTGATGGAATATTCTATCAGAATATTACATTAAAAAAGTGAATAGAAATGGCATAACATGGAGCAGTTTAAATGGTTCCCCATCCTTGGTGGTGGTGCAAGGGTGGCCATGTGGGAATGGCCCGTGGCTGCAGCCTGGGAGAGGAAATTCTCCTGTTTGTTCCTCACCTGACCCATTAGCAGCATGACACAGCTGCTTTTGTCTCTTTGCCAACACTGCAGGATCAGTGTCAGGAAGGGGCCAGCCACTAAATGAATGATAAATGCCTGGTCTTTAGGTTTAAGATGATAGAAAAGGCGAAATGAGAATGATTTTATTATCACAGAATCGTCTTACAGCATACTGACAGTGAGATATCTGAAATCCAGCATTCCCACGTGTTTAATTTTCTGTACCTGTGGGGGATTAACTTTTCAAGGTGTTTTTCTGTGTTGATCTGTACATGAAGCCACAGCTTGGGTGGATTAAAGAGGTGTGTGAGGAGGAGGAGAGAGGCTGTGCAGGCTGTGCCCCTGGATCTGCCGAGTCCGTGGAACACCCAAGAGAAGAAGCAAAATGTCAGCGTGGGCTCACGTGGGCAAAACGCAGTTTCTCTCCTAAGCTTTCTGTTTTGTTCTGCTTTGTTTTGCAGTTTGCCCAGCTGGTGTCTGTGTACAAAACCTTGGGCCCAGAGAAGTTCCCTCTAATCGAGCAGACGTTCTACCCAAACCACAAGGAGATGGTAGGTGCAAACAGCAGAGCTAAATCTGCTTTCTGTGCCTGTGAGACAGGGAAGGTGACACACAATTCCTTTCTCCCATTTGCTGTCTATTCCAGAAATCATTTTGGCAGCTTTCTGGGGGGTGGCGAGACTGGGTGACCACTCGAAAGCACTGTGGTGGTGAGCTGGAGGGGGCTCAGATGGGAGGGTGGTCATTTTTCAGCTGCCCAACTTCAGATCTCAGAGAGATTAAACGCTTGCAAAGACACCAAACGACGATTAAAGTGCAGGAGCCACGTTCATGGTTTGGTTTGCCCCCAGTCCTCTCTGGGGTTCAGAGTGTTTGTTGTCCTTGGTGAGGATGCCCTGGTCACTGCAGAGCTTTGAACTCAGGCAAAATCAGGGTGGTTGTGACTTGTGATCTTCAGGTAGCTGAGCTAACACCGATTTCCAGTGCTGTACAGACATTAAAATACCAGTGATGAGCCTGTCAGAGTCTGAGGAGCAGCTGGGTGATGCTCTTAGGGTATGGTTCAGTGTTAGGCAGCAGTGAGGAACGGGAAGTGGGACACGATGACTCTTCCAGCCTGAGACTGGCTATGATTTTATCAAAAAGGCAGGTCTTTGGGGTGCACTGCTAGATTGCAGTACATAGAAACAAAAAACATATCATTCTGGGGCAAGAACTAATGTGTCAGACTTATAAGTTTATATGGCATCTTTCTGAGTGCAGCAACTGAGTGAGTGGTTTTCCCTGCCTTCATTCCTCTACCCTGCTTGTTAAAGCCTGAGCTAATAAGTTATTTCTCTTTTGTTTGAACTTTTGAATGTTGTTCTCCACAGTCAAGTAATTTTTTTACATATTTCTGTGGTAATGAATGTTAATCTAGAGAAAATGAATATGTTTGGGTATAGCATTGCCACCAGAACTGCTGCCTGTGATGACACTCATTTGTTTGGTTTTATTCCCTCTGATGAAGGTATTTGGAGCTTGGTGGCTTGGGAAATATTCAGGCAATGTGGTGCAAAACAACATTTTGTTTGAATTTCTAGAGTGGGTTGTCAGATGATCTGGAAGAGTCTTCTGATGCTGCACTGAAATCATATAGTTTTATTTTGTTTTGGGTTTTCAACGCTTTATCCACAGCTGGCCTCATTCGCATTTGTTGATGCAGAATTTGGCAATTACAGTTTAAAAGATGAAGTTCCTCTTGCCTTTGCTCCTTCCCTTTTTATTCCCCAAATGGGAACCTGGAACTGTCCCCACCTCCAGTGCAAACCAGCTCAGGGGGGATGTGGGGAGAGGGAGAAAGTCCCAAATCTCTGGGAACTGAGGTGAGCTGAGCATGCCAGAGGTGCTCCTTTCATCCTCTGCTGACCATTTGTGCCGAGGCTTTCGGCAAAAAAAAGGTAAATAAACAAAGATGCCATTCTTTTGTGCAAAAATGGAGCTGCTTTAATGAAACACTTTTGGAAACAGAAACGTTCATCCCAGACTGGTTGCACAAAATGCTGTGAGGCTTTTGAACTTATTGCTGGTTGAGTCATACCTACGGCCTTTCCCTCAGTAATTAGTTCCCTTTATTTCACTGCATTCCCACCTATTCTGTTCCCTGCCGTGGCAAAACCAACACAGCTTTTTCAACAGAATGGCTGAACAATTTAATTAAAATTTCACTGGAACATTGAGGAAACACCAGCAATATTCCAGGTGGGTTTTCCCCCCTCCCTGTTCGCCTGTACAATCTCCCTTCTCTCTTCTTTTCCCTACTCTTATCACAAGTCATGTGAGTCACTTTCAAATTAAATTCAAATGTTCCAGGCTATGTTTCTGCTTTACCCTCTCGTGTAACACATACACAGTTTTCAAGAAATGAAAAGAAAATGTTGTAAAAACGATCTGCTGTTGGTAATATATCAATGCCACTACAGTAAAAATCGTGATAGGAAAATAGCATATTCAGAATGCCACGCTGTAGTCAAGCCTTTTCAGAATCTTCCTCAGGGAAAATAAAATCTCATTCTTAGAGGGGTTTTTGTAAAGCTTTTCTTGCCACATTTATTGATATGAGGGAAAAACCAACTTTTGTACCATCCACTGTGGGAAATTTGGCCAGATTTATGCTCGGCCAAAAATGAAAGTAGACAGACCTTAATTGTGAAATACCTCGTGTGGGATATTTTTATGGCAGGACAAATAGGAAATGTTTTTAAAACTAATTGCGGCACGCAGTTTGTTTCACGGTCTGCCCATAAATACCGGAGAAAGCATTTATTTGTGCAAGGTGCACAGAGACGGCAATCTGGGCTTGGTGAGTTGAGTTCGAGGTGTGGTCACTGCACAGCTGAAATAGGAACAGAGCTCTGGTGAGTTAAAAAAGCAGAAAATATCTGGTTGCTGCTGAGTGTTACCCAAAAGGCACCCTCACATCAAAACTGATTTGGAGACAAATGCTGCAGGACTGGTATTGAATATTAACTACTGAAAATTAACCTTTGTGGTTATTGAGCTCTGTGGGCTTCTCGAGGAACTGGTTTGATCTGACACCTGAGGAAATAAGGCCTGGCTTCAAATCTTTCTGAAAATTAGTAATATAAATGCACAGCACTGTCATTAAACAGCCCTGCCAATATTGTCACTGCAATATCAATTCCCTTTTGCAAGAAATGTTGCTTTTTTATTCTTTTTATTTCATTTATATGTGTCTGTGGTCTAAATTATTAGTGTTAGGTAATTTTTGGTTTGTCTTTAGTAAAGCAGCAAACAAGCTGGGCTTTACATTTGGCAGCACATATATATATGGTTTTAATTTACAGTTGAAAATTAAAAGAACCAGACTGATTTATAGTAAATCAAACCTGAAACATTGGCTTTTATACATTATGGGAACCATACTCCTCAAAGGAATAATGACTTGCTTTCCTGTTGGCCTTGCATCATTTGCATTTCACTGGAAATGTATAAACTTAGTCACAGAAAAAGTAAATATTTTTCCTCAGAAGAGCGTTTCCAAACCTGTCCTTTACATAGGGGTTCATGCAACTGTCGACAGAAATGTTAGAGACACGAAAACGTGACACAATAAATAATTTATGCAGTGGGGTTTCTTTCAGGCGTCTGTCATCTGCCCAGTTCATCATTTCCTGCTGCGTCCTAAGGCACATGGGACACGCTCAGTGCCACGTCCAAACTGCTGCTCAGGGAATTGAAGGGAATCAGGGATGTGCAAATGTTCTTGGCAAGTCAGATCCCCACGGTCTTATCAGGACGCTGCAGCAAACAGGGTGGAGAAACGATTGGGAAACCCTTGAGCCCGTGGGCAGGGATGGGCTGAGCCTGACTGAGCCCCCAGGCTGGGAGTGCCCCCTGGGCCTGGCAGGAGCCTGGAAAATGTTTGTGTGAACCCTTTAGACAGACCTGATCCGGCCAAAGAGAGCAGAGCTGGGTCTCTGCCTGTGAGAGAAATCCAGTGGAGGGAACTGGAGAGAGCCAAATCTGTCAGAAATGACAGCTTCTGGAGATTCCCATCCTGCCCGAGGGCTCTCCCCAGTTTCTGGGACACAAAGAGCCTGACCTTTGGCATTTACATTTCCCCAAGTTTCACCACTGTGAATTGAATTAATTTTGTAAACTTAAACCCTTGTGTGAGAGATTAGTTACTAACTCCAGTCATCAGTTCAGGAAATACACTAAAAAATTAACAGACAAAATGTGTGTAACCCTTCTGTGGCCTGAGCTCGCCAGTAGCCAAATTCAGTGACAGAGTACGGTGGGTGTTCATGGATGAGAAACAATGAAATCATGTTAAATAGGGCCAAATATCTGAGAGCTCCCAGAGATCACTTGCAGTGTGAGTTATGCCATATCTATGGCATGTATTTCCCTATGAGGTTCTAAAGCCAAGGCTTTTAATTGTGCTGGGGTACAAATACCTGGCCATGTGTTTCGGGAGGTGTTAAGGGCTGCAGCTGCCATGAGGATGGACATGATTTTTGTAATTCTGAGCAGTTTTAGCCTGTCATCATTTGGGCTTGGAATTTGTTCCACGGAATGCTAAAGCATTAAACATCTGGCTTTTCCTTCAGCCAGGTGTGGCTGTCCACAGGAATGCTGACTTGGGAGGGGGGTTTTGATTATCAAGGCTGTTTCTTAACTTAGTTATCGATGGGAGTTGCAGCTCTGTGGGTGAAGGAAGCTGTGACATAAGGAACGTACAAAACATGGAGCAGAGATTGTTTTAATCACAGAAGTGTTCAACTTGTTTCAACAGATAAGGAAATACTTGTGAATCTTTTTTTTTTTAATAGCACATTGTTATAATACTTTACATATACACTGTACAATAATTCTTTTGTATCCAAGACTTTCATACAGAAAAAAAAAAAATAGTTCTATAAAACATTCCGTAGTTCATCGGAAAGATTTGGAATAAAACACGGGGAGCTCTTAATCTGCAGGTTATCAAACAAGGGGGCAAAATTCTGGCAATTCTTTCGTTCTTGTACATTCATATTGGCAGAAGGGAACCTGTTATGCCTTGGAGGACACAGGGGAGCACTGCCAGCCCTCTGTGCAAAGCATAACAGAGCAGAGCAGGTACCTCCAGGAGGTCTGTCCCTCGTCCTGCACGAGTGCCAACCCCGCAGACCCTTTACAGGACACCTGGTGTTTGTTTCTAAGCAACAGATACATGAGGCCACGGCAGTTCAAAGCTGTGAGCGCGCAGGGTCGGATGGAATGAGCCTCCAAGGGATATTTTTTTTTGTTGTTTTAGGAAGTGAGCACTTCAAGGTTCGCTGATGTCGATGAACTCCTTCTCGGGGGGAGGCCCCCCTCGGTACCAGCTGCAGGTGCCGTCGCTCCTCTTGATGCAGGCGTAGTGCTTGGCCTGGTGCCCGTAGAGCTTCCTCTCGATCAGCCAGTCCGTCCACAGGCACTCGTTGGGGGCCGTGATGGAGCAGGGCACCATGTAGCACGTGGTGATCTGGGGGCAAAGAGCTCGGTCAGCGCCCTGCAGCTCCCTTCGAGCCGGGGTTTGCGCTCGGCAACGGGAACAAGCGGCGCGCGGGAGAGCAGGCACGGTGCTGCTCCGCACTCACCTTGCAGCCACAGCCCATCTGGTATCTCTGGTTCAGGCTCTTCTTCTGAGACAAGGATAAATCGTCCCACGGCTCGATGTAGTTGCACAAGTGGATGAGCACTTTGCCGTCACTCAAAATTTGGCCTGCAGCATGGAAAACGCAAAAAGACAAGGCAATAAAAACGTTTCCTAAACGTTAGAGCAAAAGTGTAAGAACACCTCAAGTTTTTAACTAATTACGCAAAAGCAGCCATACTTTAAACCTTTTCAAATATTAATTTAATTATAACTGAGAGTATATTCTCCTGATGGCATGCTGGATAGATGTAAAAGGTTGAAGGAGGGTGTTTTTCAAAAGATGTTGATAATCTGCCAGCAAGGGGTGGATGCAAGTGCAGTGCTATGTTAAACTGGATTTTAGGACTCTCTAGAAAAATCTGTGGTTACTTGGAAGCCCAGAAGAAGCCCAGACCTGCAGACACACAGGCACGTGTTGTCTCGTTATGCGTGTTTGCATTCCTGGGAAAATCAGTACTGTTGGTTTTAATCGAATAATAATGGCAGATTCTGAATCAAAATTCCTTCTATTTATTAATTATATCACTATTGGCCTTCACTTCTGTTGGAACTGCTCTAAGATTGCTGGAGGAAGGATGGGAAGCATGTAAGATCACACTATAACTGCAGCTGAACACAATTTTTACATCCCACTGTGTTTGTATTTAGTACATAGATGCATTCCTTTTTAACATACTTAAGCAAATTCATTCTAAGCAGCTACTTCTGGATTTCCAGGAGCATTAACTGTGTCCCATTTTACCTGTTAGAAGATACTGTTTTTTGTTGTTGGCTTCCAGTTTCACTCCACAGAGTGATGAATCAAAAGGGGTGTAGACATACTGGACATCCTTGAGCTTTTCAAATCCTTTAAACATCTGAAAATGATCAGAAACAGAGAGTCAGTAGTGGAAAACAAGCATGAAAAAGCAGTTGCAGACAAGAGCTGGAAGAGATACAGGGCGAGTCTCTTTAAAGGAGGCTCCAAAGTCTGAATTAACATGAGAAAACACCAACAATTGGACTTTTTCTCTACACTTAATGAAACACAACCCATTGTTTTAGGAGGAAATTAGGTCTTCATTTCTTAAATGATAGCTTTTAAAATGTGCTTTTTCAGTGTATTTAATGGGTTGTTCGAACTTTCTCTTTAATTTATATTCTGCTGACGTCTTCCATTCCAGGAGCAATGCAGAGACAGCATTCTCATGCTGAGACATTCACCTCAACCAAAATGCAAATATTTCTCGGTGTGCTCCTATGGGGAATTTTCTCTTGATCACTGTGGTTGTTGGTGTCTCCAGGGACACAAAACGTGCCAAGGAACTGAGCATTTTCTGAGCATTGTTCTCATATTTGGTCACTAAAGCAAAGTGGTTTTCCATATCCAAAATTCTCACCAGTGGGACCTTCTCAAATAACTGCTGGAAAACGCGATCCAGCCCTTAGGATTTATACCCCAAAATTGAGAGATCTGGGAGCAGCACAGTTTTCAGGCTGGCTGCCCCTTAACCAGCCGTTTCAAAGAAGAAAATCCCGAGAGAAACCCCAAAAGAACTCTTAAACGAGCCATTAAAAGATCAAAACAAGCTTGGCTGTGTCCAGCCACAGCGAGGAGGGAGCAGAAGGTGCTGCTGGGCCCCGGAGTGGCTGTCATCACCTCGTGTGCCACCACCAGCACGGTGACATCATGCCACGTGTTGACAGCTGGGGACAATGGCAGGGGCTCACAGCTCTCCCAGTTGCAGCTGGTGTCGCTGGAAAATGTGTTTGTGTTCCTCAAGCCCTCCCAGGAGATTTAAATAGCACAGGCCACTAGAAAATACACTGCAATGTGTTGGCTTTTCTGAAGCCTTGTTTGTGGAGGGGGGAAAAAAGCCAACGCTGTTGTCACCGCGCTGCCGATCCAAAAGTATTAGATGGGATTTGAAATACTTTGGAGAAGAAAACAATCAGGCCCAGCCAGAGCAAAACACAAACCAAACCGGCACCCTGTCCAAAGCAGCAGTGGAAATCACAGCAAACCTCCCTGATGATGGGGAAAATGTGTCTGGGACAGGGCCACCACATGAGCCCTGCAAGCATCCTCTGCCTCAAGCTCTCTCCACGCTCAGAAACCTTCAGGGGATTGTAGGGAACAGCTTTTCCATGGATATCTCAGCTCTTGATCTCTCCAGAGGCTTTATGCAGACAACAACACACCTTGATTTAGCTCTAAAAGACCCTTAAATATCCATAGCAATGCATAATGGAGATTTAGTTATTATTTAAATGAGTTTGGTGTTTGTTTTGTTGCAGGCTTTTTGGTTGCTTGGTTGGGTTTTTTTCTTTTTTGAAATTCCTGTCTGACTTATCTCTGGTTTTGACCTATATAATTGTTGCAGCATTTCTGAAGATTAAAATCTTGTGCTTAACTGAGTAAATCATATTTAATCTTCTCAGTCATATCCTCCCATCTCCTAAAAGCGTGGGTGTTTCTCCGTAAAAGCATAAGGTGGCTGGATTTGGTTCTGCATTGATGCACGGTCCAGGTATGCCTGAGCTCCTGGTGGGACTTTACTGGAACAGGAAAACAGGGCAAGGATTTGGGGGACAGAGAGATGTGAACCTCCTGAGGTCTGTATGGACACTGTCCCTGCCCTCCCAAGGGGTGTAACCAGCACCAGCACATGGCTTGGCTTTAAGGTTTTAGAATGAGTGTGATGACCAAGTCAGTTACCAAAATATGATGGAGAAATATTCCATTTCATTTAAATCATATGTTATCTTCTCTCTTTAGTATAATGCTGTAAATATTGCAAGAAAAGAACACTAGTGGAAAAAATTCATGGCTTTTTGACATGCCAACCCATCCCTATGAAATGAATAACCCCGTTGTTACCATTTTTTTATTTCTGAAAATGAATATCAAAATAGTATCCAGTATTTCTGTCTGGAATAGCAACATTTTAATGCTAAGCCTAATGCACTGGATTTAAAATGAGAGAAACAGAATGTAAGCCATCACATTAATGGAACAGCTCAACGACCCTGAGAGCAACGGAGCAGAGAAACAGCAGCCCTGAATGAATGCTGCAGTCAAACATAACCTCCAAAGCTTCTGCGTTCCCTTTCCAAGAGAGGAGAATTGATAAGGGAAATGGGAATATCTGAGTGGCCTAAAAACACTCCCCAAACACCGAGGGGATAATCGTGGGTGACTTGTATAGCTCAAAGGAGATGGTTGGAGAGTCTGTTCTTCCCTGCTGTGTTACATAAATCAAATTCTCGGCCTGTCCCCCAGCCTGTGCGTGCTCCTGCCCTGGGTTACCCAGAGCCCTGTGGGCAGTGCCACTGGGCACCCAAAGGGCTGCCGGGCATCGGGAGGAACCAGCAGCAGCACTTGGGAGGAGATTAGGATAGAGCAGAGAGTGTTCTCCCATTTCGCATGCTCTGTGGAGTTGAATCCTTTAAAATGCCGCCCTCTGAGGTGAGGCCTGCTGTGACCAAGCCATCGCTCTGTGCTCGGTGACTCAGCAAACCGGGTCATCATTCAGCAGGTTTAATTTTCACCTCTGTGCCACCCACCAGTTATATCCTTGGGATGTCACAGGTTGCCCCACTCGCTGTCACTCCTGTGGGTTTGTCAGGCACAGCGGCCTTGCTGGGTTTATTCTGGCGCCACACTGGGTGCACAGCTGACCCCACAGAGGGCAGGCAGCTCACAGCGCTCCTGTTTTCCAGCCAAAATCCTTCCCTTCCCAAAATTCCTCCCTCCCTGGGGCAGGGAGCTGGGTCCTGAGGCAGGGGAGGGCTTGGTCCTGAGCCCGCTCTGCTCAGAAGGAAGGATTTGAGGGGTGGGGGCTGTCACAGCCCTTCTGTTGTTAGTCTAGACCTGAGTGTGATGATGTAGAGCATCTTTTACTAAAAAACACATCTCTGCTTTGTCCAGGCCGGGCTGACTTGCCCTCCAAACTGGGGTGGAATTAAATAAACATCTCTTACTGCTGCCTGAGTTCTGAACAGGCCTCCACTGGTGAAAATTAGGGAGAAACTCCAAAGCAGCTTGAAAACACAAATGTATTTCAGAAGTTTCAGTGTGCTGGTGCTAAAGAATGGGATTATAGACTGAAAATAATCACTCAGATTGGACTTCTCATGCTTTTTGTTTGTGCTGAGGTATCAGATGATTTCCATTTCTATCAAGTTACTGAAGTGTTGCAGAGCAGCAGAACATTAAAGTGCCAGTGGGAAGAAAGGGAATTCTCTGGCATTCACGTACTTATTTCTGTAGAGAAACATTGGAATATATCCTTAATATTTAAGAAGACAGAAAGTGGCAGATGGTGAAGAGCTCTGGGGTTTGTTTCAGCAAGGTAAAGACTGGCTTGCAGACATGGCTGTAAAACCTTAGCAGAAGTCATGTGTGATAACCATCCTTGTGAATACTCTGAGATTTTCTTGTTTACCACAGATTTTTCCTAGTTAAACTCCTGTGAGGGGATTGTATCAGTGGATGCAATATGAATGACTGAATTTTCTTTTGAAAGCAGGTAACCATTCATAATTATCGTAAGTGCTCCCAGCAAATGAAAATACGATAAATTGTTTACAGTTTACATTTTAAATGTAAATATTGTAATACTCAGTGAAAAATGGGAGATGAAACCACCTGGAAAACCAACCAACCAACCAAATCAAATTACCTGTGCACACTGACCCATTTTAATTTAGAGAGATTACGTTTTGTGTATTCCAGAAAAAGGTAAACCATGATCATTTGAGCACCCGTGAGAGTTTGACAGTGACTAGAATATATATATATATATATTAAAAAACAATATATATAGTATTAATTCATATATCTCCTTGTTGGAGCTGAACAAATAGTGGGAAAATCCTGTGAGATTCTGAATCTGTCTTTGGGTGTTTGCTACCCCAGCAACATTCATACAAGTGGGTTTTTGTTTCTGTGAATATGAGGGAAGGACTCCTGCCCCACAAATATCGCTGCTCACAATGAGCACAGGGTTTGCTCTCCCAGATGGAAATGCTCCCCTCTGGTTGGGAAGTTTGGATCCTCCAGAGCTGCCACACCATCAGAGCACGGGTGACCAGGAATCCTCCAAATCCAGATGTACTCACACCACTCACAGACTGAAGCAAATTTTTTGGAGCCTTCATAAATTGCCAGTAATAAAATTTCTCGTCAAAATATCATTATTTAGCAAAAACCTCCTGAATGTCAGAGCAGCTTTCTTTTCTTTTTTCTTTCCCTTTTTTATCCATCCTTTGATTTATTCTCTGTAGCTCATCTGGGTCTAACTGTGGAGCCAGCTGGAGCCTTTTCCACCTTCCCAGCATTTCGGGCTAAATTATTTTGGGCTGAAATATGCAGAGGTTATCAGCATTGAACTTCAAAAAAGCTGAGTGATTCCATGTACCTTTATTTGTTTGATTTCATACCGGATCATTTTGTGGGTATCAAGGGGATCATCACTGGCAGGAACCACCTTTTCACTGGATATTTTTGCTCGGATCACTGGAAGAGAGAGAGAGAGAGAGATTTAAATGCAAGTGAGCAGATGCCCAATTTTACAAGCAAAAGTGAAAATTACATTGATAGATTTCAGCATTGTTTTGACACTCCAGCTGCAAGTAGATTTTAAAGATTTTACCAGAAGAACACCAGCTGAGCTCCTGAAAACAAAAGTAAGTGGGCTGTCTGTGATGTAAATCTGAATTCCCAAGAATCTGGAAACCTGATTGATGTTACCACTCAGTTTTGACAAAAACTGTCCATCAAAATCTCTGCAAGACTTGAATCCCCTAAAATTTGACAAAATACCCATCATTAAAAGCAGTGAGCAGAGGAAAGGGACACTTCTGTTGATGACAGAATTGTTGATCAAATAAATACACTTGAAGTAACACCCTGAAAGCCTGTTCCAGGCAAGATGAAAGCATTGATTTCATGCATGAAATCAGAAGAAAAATCTTATATTCACTTTTCTGAGGCTTAACAGAGCCTGCCATTAGTTGTGTTAACCTGGAGAAATCAATTACTCCCTGTTTGGACGTGCTTTATTTATTTCCTGTTGTTTAATCAGGGAAAGTAGGAGATTTTATGGAAGAAATGGATTCTTTCCCCCTCTCTGCTTGAGGCACCTTTCTTGTAGGTGATGTTTAAAATGCACCAGGACTCCTTGGCACAGTGGTTCTGAGGATAAGGTGTGTGGAATTTTCATCCCCCAAAATCAGTGAAAGCCCCATTTTTGCTCCCTTCTGGATGGCCACAGCTCCTGGGTTAGAACAGTCCGTGCCTGTGGAGAGACACTGGCAAAGGCCAGAGCACAGGAAAGTTTTGTGACATCAAGATCATGCTTCCCCCCCAAAAAACTCTCATTTCTTTGCTAGATTGATTTCATTTTTATCATGTTTAACATCATAGCAAAAGCAATAGAGGTGGAAACCCAGGCTGAAACTCAGCCAGGTAAAGGCCAGTCCCACCTAACCCTGGGCAATTCCCATTTCCTTGCTAATTAGGAGGGCAAACTAGATGGAATAATCAACATGATGCAGATGCCTGCAGCTTCCAAGCCTCAGCCCTCTATCTCTTGGCACGATGCTCCCTCCTCCTGAGCCATTTAAACCCTTTTTGAGGAGCATTTCAGACTTATTGGGAGGAAAGAATTTTTCTGAAGTACGAGCAGCGAATTCCTCATTTCACGTGGTAAGTGGCAGCGTGTCTTCAATCATCTGCAGATGTGAGCAACGCCACAAATTAACTGTGTGTCTGCAGGGCTCTGATCTCCTTCCAGGGGAAAAGTGGTGTGGACTGTGTGTGCTCTGCGCTGCTGGCAGCAACAAATTAGGATCGTGTTGTTTTGTTTTGAGATGCTCTCCTTTGCATCGTTACTTCCTAAAAAAGAAAGGTTTTCTCGATAAGGAGTCTGTTAAATTCTGAAGGAAAGGGCTGAGAAAACAATATTATTCTCCTAGTACCATAACATGGTTTATATGCAGGAAATTTTTTCCTGCCTACTCAGTGTAGGATAATTAAAACTACTTTCCCCATGTGTTTAATGCTGCAATGTTGTGCATTTTCATATTTTTATTAAATTCTACCTGTTAGCACAGGAGAGGAATGTTAGAGATGACCCCTGATAGCTCCAGGGGTCTCCATGGGGTTGTGCAAGGCTGAAAGTGTAAAGTCCTGGGGTTTGTCATGAAGAGATCTTTGACTGGGATTGGGGAAGAAAATGAGAAGTATTTTTGTGTTGTGTGTGTTTCACTCATTTGTTTGTTTAAGAGAAAGCTTCCAGATGGCAAAGGAGGGCCAATAGAGGTGGTTTTTTTTAACAGTAAGAAAGTTTTATTGTCTAAATTCTTAGCTATTTGGGTTTTACCCTTCTATTCTCCTGAAACTAAATCCAAACGCACTGAGATCTTTTGAGGCCTTTTCATCCTTCTTGGGTTTCTTTTTTTTTTTTTTTCCTTTTCTTTTCCGTGCATTAATATTTTTTTGCAATCAGTGTCGTCTAGCTGTCTCCTCAAACCTCTGATTCATGTGGTTGCTTCTGTTCTCGACCACAAGCACTTCCTGCAGGAGCATTCCTGGGCCGGGCCGTGTCCCTCTCCTCACTCGTGGTTCAGGGCTGCTTGGGGCTCAGGATTCCTCCGAGTCTGCACTTCTGCTCAGGACATGGTTTCAAGAATTCACCGGCTGGCTTGGCCCCTGTGTGTGAGCGAGAGCAGCCTCTGGTTGCTCAGTAATAATGCCATTTCATCTGTCAGGCAGTTATTGCTTCCTTATGAGGGATCTGCATGCATGGAACACGCATGCACAGACCTCGTGTTCCAGGGCCTGCAACTCCGAATGCCTCGGGTTCGTTCTGCACTAAAAACACAGACTTCAGTATTTCAGTAGGAGGATGGAGCTTTTGTGGGGCTTGGCTTTGATAAAATGTAATTTTTTTACCCCCACTTTGCAGCTGGAGGTTGTCTCAGATGACTGAACTGGAAGGAAATGGATTTGAGTTACAGGAGGACAAAGCTCGGCCCTCGGGCACTCAGGATTAGAAATGTGTTAAGTTTATATTTCCTCCTCCTTTCCCGAACAACAATGAACCTCTCCCAACCATTTGTACACCAGTAGAAGATCATTTTAACTGGGTAAAAACAGAACATATTTAGTTTATCATTTGGTATATTGGTGTTTATAGAGTCAGGAGAAAAGTGAGGGGTTTGTACAACATAAAAGTGTTTCTGTGCAATAGGGGTAGAAAGTCAGGCATTAACAGCATCTTTCCCAAAGCTGGGTGATTTCCTTCTGGAATTAGCTGCACTAATTAACACCTGTAAATAAACCGTGCCATCGCCTTGCGTGCTAGAGGTTTTTGTCATCACGAGGAACTGTTTCACCAAGGGTACATTTCCTTCCACCGGGGGAATTCCCTGCCGTGGGGTGGGTTCTGCCCCACCACAGTGACAAAAGCCATGAAATGGGATGGGAGAGGAGACACAAAGAACTGAGCAGGCACTGCAGGGCCCAGTCCAAGGCACGGATATGGATGGGATCCAGATAAACCAAATCCTTGCACTTCGCCCACTAGAATTCATACATTCCCTAGAAGTAGAATCCTTTTTAGACTCTGAGTTACTTCTAAGGCAGTAACAGAGGAAAAAAGGGCTGAGTGGAGAATTACTGTCATTGTTACAAGTCAGTATTATTAAATAATGTATTCTGTATTTCAGTATTTTATATTTTATATAATGTTGCTGTACTTAAGTAGTAAGGTTATCCTCCTCAAGCTGCTTTTCACAGTCCAAGTGTTTGAAGATGGGCAACTTTACTCAGCTAAAGTAATCAACTTTACTACTCTTTCAAAAAGGAAAAGAAATTGGAGTTTACTCCCCAGATAAACTTCATAATCCTGAGAAATAGGAGGTAAAGAAGCAGGTAAAAAACTGATGAACAAATGAGCTCTTCTTTCCCCAGTATCTGTTAAGTACCAGCAACTGCATAGCGAGAAATAATTATCTAGGAAGATATTTAAGATATTGCTGGATATAAGAAAAAGAAATTATATATGATATATAAACCCTTATGCGCATTCTTGTTTTAAATATATAAATATATAAATAAATAAATTTATATAGGCATATTGAGGAAGAATCTGTGTTTCAGTTGTGCCTCCAGTTCAGTTCAGGTTTTTTGCAGGCTACAGCATATCTCTGTGAAGAGAAATGTGATCTCCATCTCTTCTAAGCAATCTTCCTCTCAAGAGCTCAGGAAAGTTTAGCTCCCATCTCACAAGTTTATAATCAGAATCAGCTTTGCTACGAAGACCTTGAAACGAGACTTCAAAAACCATGTTGACAGGAAAAGATGTAAGCTGCTAAAAAGTTGTGATCACAACTCACGAAGCTCTGTTTTTCTCTTATATTTTATAGCCTCAATTTAGCCCTTTCATTTAATTACCTAAAATATAAGGAGCAGTTTTTGAGCACTTCCTCCCGCCTGTCCCTTTAATGTCTGACACTTCAGTCAGGCTGTTGCTGGACGTTCTTGCTCTCCAAGGAACAAACGGCACAAGGAGAGGGACCTAAATAAAAGTTTGTGGCTGTTACATGTTTGGGCTGAGGGTGGCATCCTAAATATAGAGAAAAAGCACCCAAAAAGTGTTTTCCTGAGCTACCATGTCAGCCAGAGGGTGCAGTATGGAATGTGGCAGAGCTGTGGACACAGAATATGGATGTGCATCATTCTGAAGGCCCTTACATTCCAGTTAACTCCTCTCTATAAAAATCTGTCCTTTCACCAAAATGAAAGCACATTCCTACACAACTGTTCCTGCTGTAAGATTAATTCAAATTATCTGTCTATCATCTATCAGAACTTGTTTTCCTCCTTGGGATGCAGGGGCTCAAAACTTAAATGTCTCCAGTTCCTAGAAGATCTCACCTAGAATTTTGGGAAAAGGAAAATCCCACAGTGACAACTGCTGGAGGCCCAGCCACAGAGACCTTGGGTGTGTGCAAACTCAGTTCAAGAACCCTTCTTGTCCAAAAGTGATGGGTTTTGGGGGCTGGGGGAGAAGAGGGCTTTTCTTTCCTCAGAAGTATATACATAGACTCTTCCTTTTCCTCAGAAAGAGTTATTGAAAGAGGATTTTGCCTCATTGCAGCACTTTTGTGAGCTCCCACGCTGTTTTATATGTCCAAAGAAAGTAAATCCCACTGCTCCAGACGTGGCAATAACCCTTGTTCCATTGCCCCTCTCCTGCACTGCAGCAGTTCTGATCCCAGGCTGATCAAACGTGGCTGGGACATCACACTGAGGTGTCTTGGGCTTGTACATGGAAAGGATTTGTCAAAAGAACAGGCAGAAGAGTCCCCACTGGGGGTTTGGAGCTGCAAAAGCCACGATTCCAGGCCCAGTGGTTTAGAATAATAGAATGGAATTTAATGGAATAACAGAATAACAGAATAACCGAATAGAATTTAGAATAATAGAATAGAATTTAGAATATTAGAATAATAATAGAATAAAGAAGGAAAGAGCTGCACTGGCTCTGGGCTCTGGGGCCAGGTGGCAGTGACCTCCAGGTGTGTTGTTTTTTCCTTTATTCTGCCTGCTTAGCTGGCTGTAGCAAAATAGAAACCCATTCTCAGCTCACCTGTGGCAATCCTGACATCTTTACACCACCTGATAAAGATGTTTCTGTCTATTTTTTAGGAACTCCTCATTTAACTGACTGTATCACTTTCTAAAGTCACTATTTTATACATCCTAATTTATTTTGCAGTCACATAAGGGAAGCTCCCAGAACTGCTGCATTTACTAATCAGTGGTGTAACACTGATGATTTTCATTTGAATATTGGGATAAACCACTTAGAAATCCCCCAGTGCAGCGTTGGTGGTGCCACAGGTTTTGTCCCAGCCAGAACAAAACTCAGCCAAGGGTTGTCCATTGACAAATTTTCTCAACCAAAGAAGAGGTGATTTCCTTCAAGGAGTTATCATGGGATTGAGAAAGAAGGGGTTTTATTAACACCCTGTCACTACAAGTGCTAAAATTTGTGTTCTGTAAGAGAAGACTGGGCACAAGTGTGATGATGAGATTTTCAGCAGTGCCCATCTTCAGCTGGGGCAGTGAATGAATTCAGGGGGTTCAGCAGCAGACCTGAGATGAAGCTGGAAATCCCAGCAGGGGACTGGAATTCCTTCCTCCCCGCAGCAGAGCTGCTCCAGGGGGAATGTCCATGAGCAGCCTGGCCAGCAAACACCACTGGAGCTCAGATTTGCCTCCAGCGGAAGTCAGGCATCTGCAGCTGGCCAAGAATTTAAATGGGAACAACCAGAAAGCAAAATAACTTCAAGTTTGTGAGCAGAACCCCACCTACTGAGGACATCTAAGGTCAGTTTATGGTAAAATAATGCAAGGAGTCCAAGAAAAACTCTGGAGAGATGGTGTGACCACATTATTTCATTGACATTCTTTGTGTCTGGAGGCCTTAGAAGCTGAACCCAATATATTGTGGTCCACTCTTGGTCTCTTGGAGGAGAATAATGGCAAGAAATGTTATCAGAGCTGCCCAAGAACACAGTGAGAACACTTGGGCTTCAGGAGTACACAGGCATGACAAAAAAGGTTCTTTAGATAGGGACTAGACAGCTGAGACACTTAACTTTTCTTGCAGAGAGAGAGCAGAGTCAGCAGGCAAGGAAAGCCAATGATAAACCTCAGAAAAGGAGAGGAATCTCCACCGAGTTTGTCACAACAGACCAAAATTAATGAACCCCCTTAGAGCAGCACTGCACAGGACAGAAAAGGTGGAACAGATATCTTGGATAGAATTCCAAATTAAACACGGTCTATTGGCTGCAGATTTACATTGCCCACAAAACCTTTATAGTGTTTAAGAGGTTGTAAGAATCTTCCTCCCGAATTTAGAGGAGCTGTCCCATCTGTGGAGCAGTGCCACTCTCCCTTTCCCTGCCTTTCTTTTAACTAATGTTGGATTGCTCTGTTGTGTCAGAGGTTTACCCTCCACACTTGCTGTGGGTAAAGCTTCGATTCTCACCAACAAAGAGCGCAAATAAACTCGCTTAAATATTCATGTACATGGAAAATATTGTAATTTCTCAGAATACATAAGAGAGGAAGAAAGGAGCATTGGTAACACGGATTGTAGCTCTGCCTGAAGCTCACAGGTATCACTAATGCTGCCAAAAGGAGGCAAAAGTTATTGAGCGATTGACAGAAAATAATGTTTGACAAGAAGTGATTTAATACCCAGTGTGTATCTTTACACACGCGCCGATATTTTTAAAGCAGATTATTTTAGAGATAATCTCGGGGAGAATTGAGGTTTTGTTTTCTTTGTGTCTCAGTATTTGATTTGCACATGTTGGCTCCCAGCAGGAGTGGCAGCGGGGCTGTGTCAGTCATCTGAAATCTCTGGGAATGTCTCTGTGCATTCCATACATCCCTGGGAGCAGGGATCTTTTCTGCCGTGAGCAGCCACCCCTGCCAGTGCCACCAGGGTGAGGTTGTGGCTCAATAAATTGCCTGTAACCTGTTTGAGACCTTTCCAAAGCAAGTCCCTGGACAGGAAATATTCTGGTTTTTTCTGCCCATGCTGAAGGATTTGCCAACTGCACTCTCATGAAAATGCCAATGTTTTTTACCCTGTTCCCACTTATAATTGCCTTCATTTTTCTCTACTCAGAGTCCAAAAGAAAGGCTCTCCTAGTGCTGTAACTCCATTTCACGTATTTTGAGGTGGTCTGTATTGCAAAAAAAAGGTTTGCACTCTACATTTGCAAAAGCTCTCCTACTTTTTACTGCATCAGGTATTTGCTTTTCAACTTGGTGGCTTGTGAATCCTTATCTTTATTTACAATAAGCAGCCTGAGCTGAACTCAGGCAACTGTCACTTTTGCAAATTAATTCCCGTTTAATTGGATTTTTCAGAATCTGCTTGTTAGGAATTTACTGGGGCGCTTCCAGTCAGCTCCAGACCTCCTCTGCCAGGGGTGTCCAAGTGCTTTACCTCTAACTGGCTTTGTTGGGGGTTTTTTAATCAACACTTGCTGGCCGCCATCACCACCTCTGGAAACAGTTCAAAATGCCCATCTGGTTTTTAATTCTAATCCAGAAGATTCCCAGGCTTGGGGCAGGGGTCGGCTGGCAGTGGAGTTAGGGTGCTGGGTGAAGGCTGATGTGTGTCAGGATGGCCCAGGCAATGTCTCTGGGAGGTCACAGATGACTCCTGGATTCCCACAGGAGTGCTGCCAAACTGCTGGTGGTGCTGCCAGGCTGGGCATGAGGTGGGTACAACACCTGGGAACCCTTTCCAGTGGCTCCTGTCACAGCCTTGGAGTGCAAAGGCCTTGCCTTTGATGCTTTCAACACCCGGGAGACTGCAACCACTCTTCTGCAGTGCTGATTTCTGAATTATTGCCCAGACTTTGAATAGTTTCAGACTTTGAATAGTTTCAGACTTCATGAGAGAGATATTTACTTTAGGACCTGCTGAGGTGCTGCATCTTCCAGGAGTGGAAACCTAAGATTAGAACCCTACATTTTTATTTCTCTTTTGAGAACCAGTCCGTGTTGAATGCTCTTTGAATTGTTTTTAAACAGCTGAAAAAGAACAAACGTGTTTAGCAAATGGCTCATCGATCAGTTAACCTTTCAATAGGACAAGGCAGCAAACAGCAGCTTCATTTCCAGTCTGTGACTGAACTCAGATGTTTGGAGCTGTGGGACAAGCTCAGTTCTAGCTGCAAACACAATGAGCAGCAGCAAAGCTGGCCCAGCACTGAGCGAGTGGGAAAAAATCTTCTCCTCTGGGTTTGCAGGATGGATTTCTTATCTGTAAGAAATCTACATTGCCACTCTTCCTGCACAACTCCTAGAGCCAAAGTTGAGGAATCTTTAGCTCAAAAGATGTTTCTGCTGGTTGGGCTATAAAGGCAGTTTTATTTTTCTTGCTCTGTATTTTTGTTTCCTGACATTCCATCAATAAATGCTCATAGCCATCTGTAAGATAACCAAATCATCAGCACAGTAATCAACTGAACCACGGTTTCTGAAATCCTGAGAAAGAAAAATTGAGCTTTGTGGACTACTTGAACAAAAGTGTTTTGGATCTGTAAACACAGAGCTTGTTGAAGAATTTAACTGTAACTGTAGCAGGATTTTCCCTTTATTCGATGGAAAGCAATGTATAAAAGAGTATTTCCAAGACTTGGTGATGCTTCCAGTTGCACGAGAAGATGAGGGTGGTGAGATAATAATCCTATCTGTAACTGAGAAATCAAAGCCTTGCAGTGAAGTTTGTGACTTGGACTGAAACTCCACAGAAACTTTTGAAGACTGAAAATCACATGAATACCCTCAAAGTTGATAAAAGAGATACCAAGGATTTTCTAATTAATGTTTGATATGGGTATTAATTTGCACTGCATCATTTCCCAGTGTAAATGCTTTGCAGAATTTGGGTTCTCTGTGGGGTGTCATTAAGGCAGAACTCTCCTAGTCTGCATCCAAACTGCATTTTCAGGGTGTGCAAGACCTCTATTTGAGCTCGTTAGAACTCTCAGGTAGGTCAGGATTTTGTGCATCTCTGTGTTTTTGGCTCAGGATGCAAAAATTCCTCGTGTTGAAGGCAGGAGCTGATCGGGTTTGGCTTCCTCGTTAAACCAAAAGATTATGTGCTTTTATTCTTTTTTAATTAGAAGAATACATTCAGTTTATGACAGTGAGGTTTTAGAATCTCGTTTTTGTAAACTTTCAGATAGAAGAGATGAGTGTATTTTTAACAGAAGCGCGGGATTCTTTTAACTTAAATATCACCTAAAACCTGCCCTGATTTCCTAATGTTGTTCAAGGTCAGTTTTATTTCCCTGCGCTGTTTTCACAGCTGCTCCTCGTGTTCCCAGAAACATTTCTCTCTGCCTCACAAGCCTCAGATACCACATCATTTGACTGGTAATCAACATCTGCCTAATTTCAGCTGAAGAATAACACCCTCTTTATGCTCCAAAGCCTGCAGAACAACATACGTGATGTTATGGAGGGTTTCCATTCCCGGGGACGCGGCCCTTCCTCGGGGCGGAAGGAACCCCACATTGCTGAGATAGTTTTTAATGAGAAAGTTTGGGATTAAAGTTGGCACATTAATAGGATTAAGGGTTTGGCAGTCTTTCATGTTCTCTGTTTTATATTATTTAATCTTTGTTTCTAAGCTTGAGTTGTGTTCTCCCCTCAGAGTGTGCAGAGTGCTGTTTTTGAAGAGATGGGGTTTAGTTTCCCAGAATTACAACAAATGATTTTGAATAAAAGTAACTCAGCTTTTTAGTTTTCTTGCCCTGAGTTTAGAGCACACTCAGCAACAAGGTGGGGTTACTGAGTTACTTCTAAGTCAGGCAACCAGCACAATTCTTCTGAAATTTCATTTTACTACACAATAGCCAGCTCTGGGTGTCGTGTTGGGTTGGTTTTTTGTTTTTGTTTTTGTTTTTGTTTTTCACTAAAGCTGAATTATGTTACAGTTTTCAGCTCTGTTCTAATTGACAGGAATGTTGTGCTCAGTGGGTTTGGCTCCTTAAAATCCCATCCTGTTGTTCAGCTTTGTGATGCCACCTCATTTTACAGCCACGACTTTGAAGCGCTGGGAACACTGCCACGAAAATCCAGCGAGCAGAGGGGAGGAGAACGGCTGGGTTTGCCCAGACTGAGCCCCATTTCCATGCTGAAATGGCAGAATTCTGAACACCACTCATGCACAGAGTACTGGAAATAATTTCTTAGGGTTGCATGAGACAGGCAGTGCGATTCAAGTCCTGAATTCAGCACTGAAAAGTAAGTTAGGGAACCAACTCTACATGGATTTTTTTAAGCTCTCCAAGTGTTTGCTCCCATCCTAAGCCCTTAAGTAGACATAGGGTTATTTGTAGGTCTTATTCAGGTCTTATTCTTCCTATTCCCGAACAGGAAATTCAGGCTCGATCCCAGGAAGCTGTTTCACTAATATTTCAGTGAAATCCTTTCTCACTGTTTAGCTGCAAAAGGAAGGACTCACTGCTATTCCCACAGCAGCATTCCAGGAATCCACTGAATGGGAATATTGAGGTGCTTCACTGGACCCTCGGGTACAAATACACAGAACTGTAATCAGGGAGTGACACCACAGCATTCCTGCAGCCAGAGCAGCCAGCTTTTTCAGGATTTTTGCATTTTTTGAAGCATTTAGAAGTTTCAGGCTGTGATGCCAAGCAATTTACATGTACTGCAGTTATTCCTGAATTGCCATCCATGGGCATTTTTATCAGTGATGGGCCTTTGCAGGGTGCCAGCTATTTTTTCTTCTCTCTAAATGCATCAGCAGCTACTTTAGAGCTAAACAACTTCTTAGAATCCATGTTGTCCAGTTTTTGAAAAATTTTATTTGAAAGTGTTATTAATATGTATAAAAGTGTGCATAAAAATAAGAAAAATTAATTTATATTTCCTTTATACTTAGAGAAGTAAAGAAACCTGTCCTCTTCTCTGTAACTGAGTTTGACAGGGCACTGTAGAGCCAAGATAGGTCGAAATGTCTATTTCTCAATGATTTTTGTTAATGAACTTATCATTTGTCGTCTGACAAAATGTGGACATGGGGAAGAGTGGTCATTAATGATTCCTACCTCCCACCACTGTTTCCTGAGCACTGGTGGGACACACAGGACTGGAATTCTGCTGTCCTCAGCCCCTTGCTGAGGAAAAGGCTGAGACTTGCCTCGTTTTCAGCACCCTCTGCATAAACCTACCAACATCAGTTTTGAGATGAGGATGATTTCAGCTCGTTTTAGGAGGATCCATTGGTTATGGGTTCTGGAGGTGTAACTGGAAGCATTCTCCCCCAGTGGCACCAATGCTGCCTCCTCACAGGAATCCCTGCAGGAACCAGAGCTTTGCCTGGTTTTGGGACAGAGCTGGCACAGCACGAGCCCAGCACAGCATTTCTGCCATCCAATCCCCAATTCTTGGGGCACAAACTCAGCTTCCACTCCTGCGTGTGAGCCCTGAGGAATGGGGGCTGCACGTTCCTGTCTGCTCGGGGACAAGTGGCTCTGGAAATGTGCATTACTGGCACTGATCTGCACCCTCTTCCTCAGGGGAAGGAGGTTTTGTGAAGCAGTGGGATCTGCCTCTGCTTGGCAGGGCAGGAGTGGAAATGCAGATCGTGGGTTTTCCGTGCTGTGGGGAGGTCCGAAAAGCTGTAGGAATTCCAGGATTTGCCATGAGCCCAGGTCAGGGTGTGCCTGGAAGCAGCAGAGTGCTCCCAGGAGCTGTCTTGCCCCAGCAACAGCATCGAGAGCCCAGATTTTTAATAGGATTCACAAAAACCTTCACAGAAAACCAAGGTTTGTCCCACCACAGCCCTTTGGGGTGGCTGTTACTGCTGGTAGGGACGCCGTGCCCCCAAGGACACGAAGGGCAATGACATCACTGCTAAATTTGGTGGCAAACCTCCCCTGAAGGGGCTCAGCAGCCTGGGCATGCAGTGGCCAGCCCTGCCCAGTCCTGCTGCTCGCCGGGAATGTAACACCACAGAGCAACAATCAAACATTTCATTTCACTGCTCACCTCTCCTCTCCTCACTTGGAGGAAGCACCGTCCCCATTTCCAATACATTCCCCAAAGCTGATTTTTCCCATCAGGCAAAAATTACTTCCCACCTAATAATGGACAAATTAATCCATTCCAGCACAAAAGTGGGTTTTATACAGCAGAGAGGCAAAATCGCGGGACACTGAGCCATGAAGGTTTTCATTTGAAATTCAATAATAAAGAAATAGCATATTGTGATTTTTCTCCCAGAGGAGCTGACTCTGAAAACTTAACTCCGGCGCATTCAAAGAAAATTTTTACTGTTATGTTTAAATGTGATTAAAATTTAATATATCATCAGGCACATCTTTACAATGCTTGATCTCGGTGATCTTGGGAGATTTTAATGGGCTGAAAATGCTGCCAAGCTCCAGCTGTAAAGTTTCCATGCTATTCTGAAATGTGCCACTCTTCTCCAAAGCTGCAGAACTGTTTTCTGAAGCTATATTATATATATATATTTGTATTCAAGACCTGTTAGTCATTTCTGCTGGAGTGTGGTGCCTGATATTCAGCAAAATTATAATTTTGGATGTATTTTTAAGAAAAAACAATAATAAGTTTAAATCAGAAAGAATAAACCTAACGTTGAAGGTTTGGAAGTGGTGTTGCACAGCTAAGAAATGTGAAGTGTTTACATATTTGCCCTACTGTCCAAAAAAATAGCCCAAGGGGAAAAACCAGCATGAATTTAAAGTGCCAGACTTTAGAAAGGAATCAGTGCTGTCCATCCCCCATTTCTGTCTCCAGACTGCCTGGTTTGAAGTGCACACTGATCTAGAATTGAGGCCAGGAAGACAAATTCAGTGGCAAAAGGGAAATCTGTTACCTTGGCACTATCTGGTAAACTCAATTGCATCCATGTTTCTCTCCAAAAAAAGGCAATTATCCAAAGGGTTTTCACGTATTTGGCTTGGCACTCCAGGGCCTCACGACTGAATTTGTTATCCAGCACCTCCTTCCCACATTTCTGTGAGGAGAAAACCTGGGCATTGTGGTCAGCACTGACAATTAGCATGGACATCCTGTCTAATCAAACCTCTCCATTCCCAGGGGAAGTCCTCTGGGAAAGCAGAGATGCTCTCTGGGGGCTGAAGGAATTCAGCAAGTTTTAGGAGGGCCTCAGCACCATTTAGAAGAGGACAAGAGGGATGTATCTCTGGTTTTGTATGAAAGGCGTGCATCCCATGGTGCCAGGCCCTTCCTACGAATGAGGAGTCACCTCGCTGTGGAGTGAAATTTAAAATTACTGAGAAACTCATGAAAATTTCTCATATCTGCACAAAATCACATCTTCTGAAGGCTCTGTGGGAAGAGGAACAAACCCAAGACCACAGCACTCCTGATTTACCCCGGTGAATCCCATGGATCTTCCCACGATGTCCAACCCTTAGTGCCTGCAGGGCTGTCCACTCATCCCTGATTTTAGGCAGGACCAGGAGCTCTCCCTGACTCCAGCTCTGTCAGACATCCCCTTATCACTGTCAGGTTACTCAGGTTCTGTGCTACCTATTTAGGGCCACAAAAACTTCCTGCCAGCGCAGGACGAAGTGTCACAGCACCAATCATCTTAACAAAAGCCAAAGCAAAAGAGCTCGTCCCAACTTAATTAATTTCTCTGCTTGTTTTCCCTTGGATCTCTCAGAAATGCTGTTGCTGGGTGGCTTCCCACATTCAATTAGAGGTTCAGGCAATGTCAATTCAATCCCTCCTCCTCCATCAAAGTCATGCTGAAGGAAACTAAAAATGTTACATTTACACAGTGGCTGAAGGGCAGATGATCGTTGGCAGCTCCATGAGCAAGCCCGAGACTTTATCTCTGGTTCTTCTCTGGAGTTTTGGGTCACGGCATCTTTATTTTAATGAGACGTGCTGGGAAATGCTGCGAGGAAATCCTTGGCCGCGTTTGTGGGTGCAAAGGATGAACTGAGTAACTGGAGAACCGGAACAGTCTCAGCACGTGGCTGGCACCCAGGTGCCCCCGAGGCCACAGGTGTGCCCCCGAGGCACAGCCCCAGTTCCCAGGGGCTGGGCAGTGCCTGGCCAGGGCTCCAGCCCGGGGTGCCCCTTCCCGCCGGGCACAGCTCCTCTCCTGGGCACAAAGACTGCTGGCACTGGCCGGGGTGAGCTGCCTCTGCCAAGCTGCTCCTTGGAGCTTCCTCTCACACAGGACAGGCAGCTCCTCTCCAGCTCCTTCAAAGGGATTTCGCTCGGTTTATGCAAAATATTGTGGCCAAAGCATACCCAGTTATTCAGCCATAAATTCTTCGAGCAGGTTTTATGTGTGTGTCTATGCAAATGCACGCACAAAAATATGTATATATTATAAGAAGAATTCCCTTCATCTCCCATTTTATAACATATAGAAATGCTATTTTAAACTTATAGTGGACAAAGGGATCCTTGACATAAACATTCCTCAGCCAAAAGAGGAAGTTTACTTAGATACGAATATTTATGGGAGTGAGAGCTTGAGCATCAAGTCCAAACATTGTAACATAAAACTGTCCTCAGCATTTCAATAAAAAGTAGTGTGATATAGTTCCTATTTGCAAAATATACCTGAGAATTGAGTGAATATTAAATTGTGTCGTCAGAATGGCTTCCCTAAGGAAGGCGGCCCATAATGAATATTTTGAGTTTCCTCTGTACAGCAAAATTGTTAATTTTGGAAAATCTTTACATTGACTCTGTTGGAAAACTGTCCCAAATGCACAGGCATGCAGCAGGCTAGAGCAGCTTAATGTACACATATTTAGTTGTAGCACAACTTTAATTCCTTCCACTCCTTGAACACCCCCAAGCCTGCAATGCCTGGTGGAGGTACCTCCATGGAAGGGATTGCTTAACACGGGCAGATTAAAAACCAATTTAGCTGATGGCCACAAACAGAGCTCAGAGTTTGTCATGGCCACAAAGATTTTCTGTCAGGGCATAAAAGCAATGAATCAGTATGCAGAAGGGATTGCCTGCCCCATAGAGATGCTAATTCTGTGGCACTTTGGAAACTCATGTTCTACATTTACTGTTCACACCCGATGGAAGCCAACCAGCCTCAGCCTGAGCTAATGAAATCAAAAGGCTGCAAAGTGTCACATTTTCGCAGAAGGTCATATTTTCTCTTCCCCGTGCCCCCTAATTTTGGGATCTTTAGGCTCTTTCTATAAGTTGTTTGACAACCACGGTGCTGCCTGGCTGTCACGAGACACAATTGTCCCAAAAACTGGAAAGTCACATTCACACAGAGCTGCTGTAGCCAGTTTATGTGCAGAAAATAAAGAGCCTATCAGTTTCCTGCTCCAGAAAATGACACAAGAATGAATTAAAGAAAGTATAGCATAGCAGAACAAGGATCAAAAGTTTCAGCAAGTTAGCTGTGGGGACATACATTTTGTCTTCCTTTGTTTTTTGGGATTTTTTTTTTTCACTGAAGCCCTATAAAAATACCTATATGCACAGTTTACACATTGCAGGCATATTTAGATGGAATATTTTATATATAGCAGACAGATATTTGAAAGCTCAGGTATTCTCTAAGTTAGGACCTAATATATAAATATATAAATATATAAATATATA